>JAQGBH010006080.1:0-13101 GCA_034698265.1 Sminthurinus aureus | reverse complement strand
CCATTTTCTTGTCTAGGTCAATCTGCCCTGCAATTTCCATGTCGACGTTCAAAATATCGGTTTCAATAATTGACTAGACAACACAACGAGTTGAATAAAAATGCGGAAGGCCAAAGCTAATAAATTTCGTTTGAAAGCATTTTGAAATTGAATTTAAATGACAAAAATTTGCTTCTGTAATCCATAATCAATTCTAAGGCGAGACTATACGGTTTTTATGCCTAAAAAGTATGAAAATTTGGGGTATTAAACAAATTTATAAAACTAGATTTTAAATTTAGCCTTCCGCATTTTTATTCAACTCGTTGTGTTGACCTAGTCAATTATTGAAACCGGTGTCTTGAGCGTCGAAATGGAAATTGCAGGGCAGATTGACCTAGACAAAAAAATGGAAATCTACCATTGTAAAGGGCTCGTTTCCTCTCTATGTTAATATATACTCTAAGAAAATTACAACATAAAAATACAAAATACAAACTAAAAGTCAAAGCTGAAATTTTCATTGATTTTTGGCTGTTGATTGAAATTGATGGAACATGGCTTTTCTCTTTCAGATTGTCTATGTGATTGCAAGTTTTGCTTTGATCCAAGGAATTGTGCATTTTTCAAGTGATGGAGGTAAAGAGCGCCAATATTCAATTCAGTTCAATTCCAATCATAGTTATTAGAGTGTAAAGTTACAGAGCATGGATCTCGCAGTTGGGGTCTTGCATGTATCACCCACCAGTATTCGCATGATGCAGGATAATCTGTTTTCCCGCAAATAAAAATATTTTAAGGATATCAGATGTCCCTTACAACAACTATGTGTGTAAATTCAAATGAAGAATTCTACACAGCGTAAACGAGAAGCTACGCTGATGTCCTTAACTCGAGTTTGCTTGGAAATCCGTAGGCGCTGGCTGCGAGGAAATTCTGTTAAGAAACCTGGTGTTTGATTTTTTTCTGTCCTCAACTTTTCACACAAAAACATACCCAGCTCTATAACTGTATATATTCTAATAACTATGATTCCAATCCAAAATCCAAAGTAAAATATTATGTAATACGTCTCGTATTTTTTTATGTTTTTATTTATTTCAGGAGATTTGTACTACGCCAGGTTTTGTGGCGGGATGCTGGGCGCCGTTATTTTCCTCATTCTACTCTACGCTCTTTGTCTTTATGGAGCTGCTACAGGGAATAAATTTATTTTGGCGTTTTGGCTTATCTTGTCCTGGTTCGACATCTTTGAGTATTTTGGAGGTTTCATCTCCTTTTGCGTCAAGTTTTACATTGGCGGACTCCTCCTCATGCTTTTTCTTCTCTTTATCCACATCTTTTTCTTCATGGCTGCAATAAAATACATCAAGACGAGAAAATACGCGAGCGTTTAAGCGCCACATCAACTCAAAACTACAAAATCCATAAATCTACAGTTGGGCATTGAGTATTGGAAATTGAGTAGAAATTTCTAAAAATCTTTCCACTCATGATTTTTATTCATTTTTGTTGTTGTTACAAGTACTGTAATTTGTTGTGATTTTTTGTCAGATTTTTAACAAATGTATCCTAAATATGAAATTAAGAACTGTGAATAAATCCTATCCTCATTTGCTCATGATTCATGATTGGTCAAATTATGGAATAACCGCAAGAAAATTGTCCGTAAAAAAAGTTGTGTTTAGATTTCTTTATGTCCGATTTTTCATTTCATTTGGTTTGATCTTATTTCACGTGACTATTTAGAGCTCAGAGTTTTCCAGTCTAAAAGGTAATCAAATATTTTTTTCATATTTAAAGCCATGAGCATTGAGCGTTCGCCGTTCACCCTTCACTTTTACTGTTTCTAGTTTCTAGTTCATCCTTCACGGAAAACCACAAACCAGAAATCACCAACCGCAGCTAAAAACAACCGGTGCCCAGCGATCATAAGTAATAATATTCTCCATCAAAATATCATGTGCATGAAAAGAACAAAGTGCGTCATTTTCCATACATTTCCCATTTCACACACGTAAATTGTAGTTGGATTTTGATTTTTTCCCTTGACATTTTCCCTTTTGAACTTGTCCATTTTTGTTCACTTGTGGTTCGTTTTGGTTCTTGTTCTTGTTTTTAGTTTTGACGTCATTCTCAACAATAATGTCTTGGGGTTTTGTTTCGTTTCATGTTCAATGCGGTTTGACTTGTTCATTCATGTTTGATATTTGTTGACTCGTGCAGAAAATTGCTGGTAAATTTCCAATTCTCTCTGATACCGGAAACGGACGTCATTTTCAGTATCAGTTTTTCCATTGTCCATCCGTTTGAATTTTGAATAAACATCAAGTCCATTCAGTCTTGAAACTTTACAAGTGGAAACAACACTTTCAAAATCTAGAATCTAGAATCTAGAATCTAGAATCTAGAATCTAGAATCTAGAATCTAGAATCTAGAATCTAGAATTTATCAATCACTGAAAATTGCTAATTTAAAATCAAACATCGATATAACAGATTTGATTTTTGATCCTACGAATAGTTGAGACTATAATTTGCCAATGCAAAGGAATCAAATGAATCAGGGGATGAATCCGAATCCGAATGTAAATTTCCATCCAAATCCAAATCCGAATTTGTATCGGAATCCACTGGTGGATCCACTTTTTGCTTGTCGGGCTACAGCGCGGACATGGAATCTCGTCGCCCTCAGTTTCAAAATGGTGATTGCACATAAAACGTAATAACTTATCATGGAAAGGGAAATTGTTACAGGAATTTTATAGCTTTTGATTTTTGATTGTTTTAGATTGGAGCCGTGAGTCTATTCATCTGTTCGTTGTACCTACTTGTATTGGCTTACACATACGACAACAACGGCTACAGCGCCAGTGGCCGTGAGAACCGCAACGCTGAGTTACCGATTTGTAAGGATTTTTATTTATTTACGTTTAATTTATTGAGACGCGGAGTTCGGAGTTTGTAGTTTGTCGTTTGGAGCATGATGACAAAATAAATTGATTATCTGTTTGACCTATGATTTGACCCTGTACTCTATATTTTGTATTTTGTACTTTACACTTGTTTCAATTTTAAATCTAGATGATTTAAAGCCGATTTTCACGGGCCTCCTCGTCGTCTCGATCCTCTTGCTCATTTCCTATGTGGTTAGTCTTTATGGAGTTATCAAAGAGATTTTGGGTCTGGTGGTCTTTTGGGTTGTATTGATGGTCTTGGAATTTGGAGGAAACATTGCCCTCATCATTTATGCCATCCAACTAGGGACACTGGGTGTTCTACCACAACGAACCTTTGTCGCCTTCATCGCTCCCATCCCTCTCAACATCTTCTACTTTAACTGCGGCATCGCTCTGCTAAAACGAGTCCGGGCGAAAACACCCGTTTCTGGGCATCCCTATCGTCAAATTTAATACTGATTCCCAGGTTCAAATTGGACGAATCCAGAATCCAGAATCAAGCATCCAGAATCGACAATCAACTCAAGATTATAATTATTACACATATCATTTCAAACACAAAAATTTCTCTTTGACTCTTTCTTTTTGTTTTGTTTCTGTTTCGGTCTTGGCTGTTTTCCCATGGACAAATCATGAGTTGATGTTGGATGACATAATTTCCATGTATTTATTTATATGTATGTAAACTTTAATAAGAATAGATCAGAAACTACAAATAAAGTTTTAGTATCATGAATCATGAAAAATGAATCACAATCAACGTTCAACGTTGAACGAAAATGACGCAAATGTTGACATTTTTAATTGACTTTGCTGTTGAGCATAAGGAAAATGAGAAATTTTTTCATCCTTCTCCATCTTATTCTTTGTACAGTAATTTTCATTTGGTTTAATTTTGGTTTAATTTTGGTTTATGAGTCACGATTATTTAGTCAGCTATTAAAATTAAATTAGTGAGTCATAGAAATTTCTGGCCATGAAATCACTTTTGTGGTCGTCCTTCGTCAATTGTCATTCAGCAATCATTATTCATCGTCAAATTGCACTGGCTACATAAATATAGTTCAAAACCGCATATAAACGCAAATACACACACATAACCTATTTTTTAAGGGAGGAAAAATTTAGACAAAAGGCAAAGTTAGAAGCAGGTGCAAAAGTTGCCCTGAATAATTGTCCAACAGACACGAGAATCTTTGGTCCCGTGGGTTTTGCAAATCCCTGTGCATTCTGTTTGATCCACGTAGTTCCAGTTTGTACAGTGCACGAAGAAACCGCCAAGCGTCGTCGGTGTCTATAATAATTAAAATAGGCGATAAAAAGGGCGAAAATTAGCCAAATTTGAAAAATTAGCCCAATTAGACATTTTAGCCAAATTTGGCTATGGCAACAGAAATACGATAAAAAGCAAAGATTTTTCAAATTGAAATTAAAACTTTTAAAAATGGCTATTTTTCTTACAGGTTCCTTTTCACACAGACAAGCTCCAGAATCCGCACACTTGGAGTTGGTACTGTTTGTACAGAGTTCTTTGCACCATTTGTTGGGCGCACCGCCATCTACTGGTTGTTGTTCGTTGCAGGGTCGTATCGTTTTCGCGCTCTAAAAATGTATGAAATGAACCACAAATAAGAAAAATTGAGTAAAAGTTATTGATAAAATTCGCGACATTGTACAATATTTTGCCTCGTTTTATCCACATCGTGCTTTTTCAATGGAACTACAAATAAAAATTTCCTCGAGTTTCGTGTCTTGTGTCTCGAGAAAACTAAAAGTACCGTACACAATTTTGAAGTTGGGAAGAGCAACAGAGGAAAATCAGAAGGAATACAGATTTTTCCCAAGGAAACCAGCTTGGAAAATTACTCATGGTTTTTGTCTCTCCGTCCGAACTCAAATTGGGAATTGAAAGTTGACACCGTTGATGCTGCTTTGTGTTCTGCGAACTCGTTTGTCTCAGTTATCTGAATCATTGAAATGTGATGAGCTCTGAACTGCCCCTGAGATTTTTTTGACTGCAGAATTATGCACAATGCACAAGGAGAATGAGCCATACGATATTACAATATTCGCCCTTGATCTCATTTTCCCTTTGTGTATTTAGAGGACTGAGCACAGTTGTGCATTTTGATGTCAGGTGATTTGGATGTGCAATGAAAATTTGGTGAAGACTTGTGACATTGCTTTTTAATTGACATTTGTTTCTGGATGAGACTTGGAAAGAAGCCGCGTAGATAGTAGATAATTCGTACTCTTGCATGACAAGTTTGAGCGCCGTTCACTATTTTTAGAAGGCGAAAATTGTCTTCTATTTTTCTAGATTCATGGCGTTTCATATTCCGAGAGTCAATGATTTGTCCCATATCTTTCTGTACAAAAACTACATTTCTGCATTTCTGAAGAATTCAATTTTACTGAAGTTTGAGATTTACATAGATAAATTTTAAATTATGTTCCATACACACGGTGTTACAACAAAAAGTATGGAAAACTGACAGCGTTTCGGAAACAGAAAATTTTTTCCGTTTTTTTATGTCGCATTTCGTCTATGCTCTAAAGCATGGTGCAAAGCAGAATTGAGAAGAGCATAGACGATTTTCATTTTTGTGTGTAACATCTGAACGCCGTTTGAAAAAATTGTACGTTCAAAAGTAGTTATGATACTGAAGATTTTTTTCAGGTCTTGCTTTTTAGTATTTCCATGTTTCATAACTCTATTTCACATCAATAAAATCACCTTTGAAATTTTCCATATTCCATAGTCCTGTTGCTCTGAAATTGGGAAAAACAAATTGTTTTCAATAATAACGATTTTGTACATATTTTACAAAAGAGAAAGGACGAGAGTCCAGTCAAATTCTAGAATTGTAGTCTAGTCGAACCTTTTTTAATCCGTTTTAATTTTTAATCCTTCAACATTTACAATTTACAATTTCTATTCACGTATTTTTAGAGTGTTAATTTCACCCCGAGCCAAAACCACTCTCTTCCGCTGCAGTACATTTATTTGTGTATTTGTACATTCACTTTTTCCCATAGGCCAGGCCTGTTTTGGTTTGTTGAATTGTAAAATGTGAAGCCTTTTTCATTTCCCAAAAATATTTCCACCGAACCATCACACAAATTTTCTGTACTTGTTTCACATTTCTCAATACGGATTTTTTCTTTCTAAATTATAAATAAATTATTATAAAAATGCCTGTAGTTTCAGACGAGTCAACTTCAAGCAACAGTGAAAAATTAGACGAAAAGTCTGAAAATATTATACAAGTTCAAAGTTCAAGTTCAATTTCATCAAAGGATGATCATCAGCAGACATCATCACATTCAAGTTCAGCTTCAGCTTCAACATCTATTGAAAGGACTAGAGAAGTGGAAAGGGAAGAAGAAAAGCCGAGCGTTTCCGCTGACTATGAAAAATTACCTCGAGGTTCAATCTATGAAAAGTTGGAAAAGGGCAATTCCAACTCCAAACCCAAATCTAAACAGAAGAAAACGATAAAAGTCCAAAAGAAACCGATTCCAATGTCAATAACAACGTCAGAATTTAGTCCCTATGAAAAATCCACGGGGGAATTAATCATTAATCATCCTGTTGAAAATAGTCAAAGTTCGCCTCGTTTGTAAGCAAAGTTTTAAAATTTCCTCTTTTTTTCCACAATTTTTCCCGGTCAACTAAATTATAAAAAAATCATTCAATATTATTCAATTTTTATATGAATCTATTGTAAAAAATTGAGTTATCTTTTAATTATTTTTATGCAGGATAATTCGAAAAAATGAGAAGGATGGGGAAAATTTTGGTCAGCATCAGAATCCGAACCAAAATCCTACTCATAATCAGAATCCACCGGGTTCAAAAGGACAAGTTAACAAACGACAAGAAATGTTGAGTTGTCGGCGGATCATCATGTGGAAAATCTCCCAACTTCGCAATCAACTGGATGAAATTCAAGAGATGACGACGAGTGCTGACGCGGTTCCGGAATTCAGGCACTGGAATTTCCCCTCAACTTTCCGTGAGATCAAACACAATGTGGAGTTTCTGCAGGAGGAGACGACGCGGCTCAAAAGCATCATTGGGGAAATTCAGAGTGAAATGAAATTTGAAGACCGTTTGAAAATTGAACTGGAGTATTTGTGCTCTCAATCCAAAAAGTTGGATGCAAATTCAGATTCAGATTCAACTTTTACTTCCACTTTCACTTTTACGCCGACAGAAAAAAATGGACCGAGTTTAAATTGTACTGGAGAAAAATCTGGAGAAAAATCCACTGCCACTGAAATTTCGACTGCTTCTGCTTTGACTGCTTCTGCGTCTGCGTCTGCTGTTGAATTGATGGACTCAAAATTCAAGAGTTGGAGTTCCCTCTACAAAATCACATTGTTCATCTTTGACTCGAATCTGTCAACTTTCGCCAACTCGCCCAAAATTGATTTCACTCCGTATGACAAAATCCACTTCAACTTTACAAACTCCTTCAGCTCGAGTCACATCAAACTCTTGAGAAAATTCCTTCAACAGCGGCAAATTCACAAATTGAATCTCTATTTCATCTTTAACCTGAAGACAGTGGAAAATATCCCAAGCCTGTTTATTTTCCTCCAGACTGTTGCAACTTTCTCCAGCAAGATTAAAATTGTCTCTCTGGACCTGGAAAATGTGGAGGAGTCTTCAATCGCCCAGGATTTGTCACCACCCTGGAGAAATTTGAGTTGTCCGGGTCTTGTCCATCTCACCTCTTTGACCATTTCTTCCCTGGAGACGGATGCACATATTCAATGGCTCTGTGGATTTTTGAATGGAGCCGAGAAATTCAATGAACTTTCCATTGGAAAACCCGCCAGTTTTCCAACCGGCGTTTTTCAAGATTTTTCCGATGAAAATGTCGGATCCAGAAATTCCGGTGCCAGTTCCACTTCCGGTTCTGGTTCTGGTTTGAAGAGAAAAAGAGGTAAAAGTGTGACGACGTTGAGACAACTCGCGACTTTGAGTGAATCCGCCAATTTGAGAAAAGCCAGTGTTTCCATTTTTAACCTGGATCTGTTTTCCTCGCTTTCGGCGGGAAACTCAGCGTCCGAGGATTTAAATCACCTGCGGATGAAATACAAATCCTCACTTTTGAACCTCCAAAATCTCGAGTTGAGCTGCGAGGTCAATGTGGAAAATTGGAGTGTTTTTACTCGACTCCTCCAGACTTTCCACGTCACTTTGAGAGGGATCACTGGACTAAAAATTCATCCGGATATTGAATTTTCCCGCAGATATTCAAAATTCTCCCTCTTTTCCGTCCCACTTGTGGGACTGGGTTGTTTTTCAACGGATAACAACCTCTTAAAAACCAACACGACCCTGCCGATGCCGTCTTTGAGCAGCTTGAGTCATTTGGAAATTGAGTGTAGTGCAAAATGGCTCTTTGAAAATCTTCATCATTTTCCACATCTCAAAAAACTGTTTTGGAGGAGAATCGACCATAAAAATCATGATGATTTAAATTCCAGGAACTTGACAATCGAGGCCATTTCAAACTGCAAGTTAATACTGAGGAAACTTGTCCTTTTGTGGATCGTGGAGCCGGTGAAAAGCAGTGAGAATGACAAAGAAAATGAGTTGAATGAAAAAATCCTCAAAAGATTCTCCTCTTGTTTCCCATTTCTGAAGCAGCTGATTTTGGGTGTAAATCAATGTAATGACGGAATAATTTTTTGGTTACAACATGAAAAGAATTTTCCAAAACTCAGCGATCTTTTTATCACTAAATTTGTACAAGTGACAGCCACAGGAGCTTCTTTTGCTTCTGTGCTGACCAAAGGAGAAGCAAGAAACACCAGCCGAAGTCGATACGACCTGAAAAGGACAAAGGAAGAAATCCACAAGATTCAACGAGATGATTTAAATCGTAAGCCCTTTTTTTTAATTTTGATGGTTTTTTAAAGAGGATTTTAAAACTTTCATGAATTTTGTACAGTTAGTTTTCTTGTCTTGTTTTCTTTTTTAGAAATTAACGTTGGTGTTTTCTTGGAATTTCCGACGTCAAATCAAAATGCAGGGGTAAAAATTGCCCACGAAACTGTTGATGTGATGTCAAATCTAATTGAGGAATTTTCTCAAGTGGCGTCGCAATGTGACAGCCTGAAAACCATTTTCATCCCGTGGATTGTAATTCTAAATTCTGAATTCTATATTTTTTGCAATTATCAGCTTTTGTCCTTTTTTCTTGGTTCATTTTACTAATAAAAGTCATGTTATTTTGTTTTATTTCACAGGGAAAAGAAATGACTCGAAGAATTGCCGAGGCTTTGGCTTGTCAAAAATCAAAGTGGACCAAAAGTCAAGGTCAAAGTCAAATTCAACACGTTCAAGTTTTGATTCCTTCAAAACCAGAAATCTCATCAACGGGAAACTCAGATTCAGAGTCCAAACCGGATTCAAATCTCAATTCTAATGAATTGGCAGAGGATTTAATTAGCAATGAGATTTTGAGTGAACTCTCGGTTAAAAATGGATTTGATCTGGATGTGCGACGAGTTGAAGCTTCAAGAATGATGACAACACCCGGATTCATCATTGGCAAAATGGACAAGCGATTTTGGAGTCGATTTTAGGCCAAGTTTGGTTGTTCTCATGTGTAATTATTTTGTATTATGTGTAAATAATGTAAATAAAAGTGGACGGATGTAAATAAAAATGTAGTATTTGGACGTCGTTTTATTTTTTCATTGAGATGAGGTTGTGCATCGGCATAGAAGTTTTGTATATAGGCAATCAACTACAGATTATTCAACTCTGGTGACGCTGATGATTGATGATGGTTTCTGGAATTCTGTGATTTTACCAAGGCAAGATGAAGATCTTTATTTTTATTTCCCTTCAAGCTCCCATTTTCCGGTGATCGTCCAGCAAACTCTGTCAGATAAAAAGTGAAAGAAACGTTGCCATTCTGATTGACAGGATCAATCCGAAACTGTAAATGTTTGGATTTTTTTAGTCCCGTCGATTGTCAATTCTTGAGAGAATTCATCCGAAAATTGGACATGTCTTTGGCCTCATCGTGCAGTTTATTGCGGTCATTTTTGAATGACTATACCATACTATAGTCACTATAGGAATGAATTGATTTTTTTGATACAGGATTGTAATTCAATTTGTGAATGGAAAAGTAAGAATGATCATCCTATCGTAATGCGCAGCATAGTGTTAAAGAATGTGCTTTGCATTCCAATCGCACATTCTTTAACACTATGCTGCGCATTACGATAGGATGATCATTCTTACTTTTAAATTCACATTTATGTAGTTATCCTTGAGCTCTGATTTTACCACTAATATTTTGAGCATGTTGGATTTTTTTCGGAATCAGCTGATCTGTTCTCTGTAGATTTCAATAAATAATTATTTTTAATTTTAATAATTGCTGCTCAGCCTGATTAAAATTACGAAGGTAAGTAACTTTGATATGGTAATTGTACCGATCATATTGTTATTCCGTTGTACATTATACAAACTATCAAGAAGTAAGCGTAATAAATGTTTCAGAGCTCTCTTTCTTGATTTTTTTAAATGCATTGCAAACCTCCTGTCTCTAATATCTTGGATCATTTGCAATTATTCGTAGTGATTCAATAATAATCATAATTATTATAAATTATACATTGTAATTTGAGGCATCATTTTTTTTATGTAGACTGTTACTTCCAGCTTTGTGCTACTTGCTACTAGAAATGAGAGATAACAGAAGGTTGCTATTATCAACCGTCAACATTAGTCATTATTTATGTTTTTTATTGTTGTTTGTTTGTTGTCAGGAGGAAATTGGAAATTTTTGTAGTTGTCTCTGTCCTCTGGTCTGGTGTCTGGTCTCCAATGAAAATTGAAAATGTCACAAAAGGGGAAACTTGGTGATGAATTGAAAATCAGTGGGGCTGTTGTTACATCAGAGGTATAAATTATAAATGATAATACAAATAAACTATTGACAAGGTTTGTGAGTTTAGTACACAAACTTATCCTCTTCGCTCCCATGGAGGAGCGAAGAGTAGTAAATAATAGTAAATACGTTTTCCGTTACCAGTGGCAACTGGGTCCAAGAGATTAGTATTTTGTATCTAAAGGCCAATATAATAATATGTCATGTATAAAATTTCCATCTTTTGTACAACATATTATGTTTTCATTTTATATCATTTCCAGATGGAACAAGAGAAATTTAGTATTTTTTGGAACATCAAAACTTGTCCTCATATGACAACGGTTATGAAATCTCCGACCTTCATACGAGGAGAGAAAAAGAAAAACCACTGGTAAAAATGTCATGTCTACAGATTTCCACGGCTTATAATTTGTACACATAACAATATATAATATATTATAATTACCTATAATAATTATTCTTCTTTTTCTACTGTTCTTTTTTCTATTATACAGGACACTTGAGTTGAATCCGAAGCTAAATAAAGATGGTGTTGAATATCTCGGAATATACATCTATTTGCAACAGTCCAGTAACGGCAAACCTGTGAATGTGGATTTTTCTCTTTCTCTTGTTGATTCAAATATGAAAATTTTAAAACAAGGTAATTTTGACCAGTTGTCTGATATTTTCTTTTATTTGGTTTAAATATTCAATTTTTTTAAGGTTTTCTTAATGTCTAACTCCAACTTACATATTAATTTCCATATGCTCTGCTTGGCTTGGTGTGTGGCCAATGGTAAACAACGCAATAGGATTCACAACAGGATGTGAGTTTAACCCCGAAACAAAAGAAGCTGGATGGGGCTTCAAATTGGTGAAGCGGTCAGAAGTGCTCGATCCTAAAAATAAATATCTTACAGAGGGTCACATTTTGAAAATAAACTGTGAAGTGACAGTTCTTTTGGGCTGGCAGTCTCATGTGCAAGAAGTGATTCCAATAAAGAAATTGAAAACCAATGATGACCAGGCGAAAATCATGAAGTCATTTTTGGACGATGCTAAATTTAGTGATGTCATCATCAAAACACAAGAAAAAGAATTTCCGGTTTCTAAAATAATTCTCGCAGGTCAGTATTCTGGTTTGAACTCAAAATGAATAATAATAAAAAAATTATTATTGATGCTATTCATACTACTGAGATTATGTAACGTGTAAAGTTTAAAACTAAACAAGCAATAATTTCACATTACCCTTTTTGTCTTTTATATTTTATATCTATGATTTTGGTGTATTTCAGCTAAAAGTTCGGTATTTCGAGTCATGTTTCAGTCTGGAATGCTCGAGTCCACCAAGAATATTGTCCAAATTGAGGATTTTTCGGCTGATACTGTGAGCGGACTTTTAGAATTTATGTACACTGGTCAAGTGGACCTGAATCTTGAATTGAAGAATCTGGAGGATCTACTTCAAATCAGTGACAAGTACGATGTTAATGGGCTAAAAGACAAATGTGAGGAGATGTTGGAAAAACAATTGAGTGTGGAAAATGCAGCAGAGATTCTCACTTTGGCTCATCTTCTTGGTGCTTCACAACTTAAAGCCAATGCAATTTCATTTGTCATTCGGTAATAATCTTTTTTTCTTTGATTTTGTAATTTTTTGTTTTTTTTTAGTTTGACATCCTTGATCCATTTTTTAAGTGTGTTACTGATGTTCAATATATGATCTTGGGTTTTACTTTTTGTATGAATTTTAGGAACAAGAAACGAGTTCAGGAGACACCAGGCTTCAATGAAATGAGCAAAACCCATCCAGAGATTCTCAGAGATTTGTATTCTGCTCTGGACTGAAATTATTATCCAACAACCTCATAAAATCCGTATCCGAAGGCGTCGGTTCTCCGTCACGCTCTAGATAAATGGCTATTACTCTGGCTAAGAGAAATGGCTATTACTCTGGCAAAGAAAAATGGCTATTACTCTGGCAAAGAAAAATGGCTATTACTCTGGCAAAGAAAAATAGCCATCATTCTGGCTAAGAGAAATAGCCATCATTCTGGCTAAGAGAAATAGAGTTATCTCAGATGCCATTGGACACGAATTTTGAAAAACCTTACATTTTGCCCGTCATATGACGGGCGTTCTTACTTTGGATATTATATTATCAATAGAAAGAAAACAGCATTTAATATGTAGTATTACGTCATATTTAAAATTTGAATGATGATTTTTCCTCTATGCATATCTTT
>JAQGBH010006079.1:0-13102 GCA_034698265.1 Sminthurinus aureus | reverse complement strand
ATCACAAACTCCACGACCTCGAGGTCCAACAGCTCCTATACTATGTGCTTCATCCAAATATAGATAAGCCTGGAAATCATAAATAAAGTAGGATTGATAAAAGTACTTGTTTTATTTCAAGTCTTACGATGGAATAAAGAATAAATTATTCTACATTCTGCAATACAACATGAGATATTTATAATTTGGAAAATGATGATATAGTCATGCATGAAAAAATAAAATATAAATGTACATGAAAATGATGAAGAAATTCTACAAGCAAAATATAAAAGTAATTGAAAAAAAACTAAACAAACCTTATATTTCCTCTTGAGATCAACAATTTCTGGGAGTCTGACAATTGATCCTTCCATGCTATAAACTCCTTCTACAACAATGAAAATTTTATCCCATGGAAGACCAGTCTTTGGACGTCCTTTGATGATTCCTTCACGCAATTTTTTCTCTAAGCTTTTCATATCTACAACAAACACAGGAAAGTTTTATAATCAAAGCAAGCCTTTCTTTTTTTTCTATATTCTATATTATGTTCTCCTTTGTATAGTTTTTTATTTTTTATGCCCATATGTAAATATAAAATATACCATACATATAGATAATTTTAGACTCACTGCCATTACAGTTTAACAATTAATATTTCGTATAGTATTATTGTGATGTAGGTACATAAAGAAAAAACTCACTGTTGTGTTTAAAAACATGGACGGTAGCACCGGAAGTTCGTAATCCGAGAATTATTGAAGCATGATTCTTTTCATCACTTACGACCAAACAACCTTTATTTAGGATACAAGGTAAGTTTAACGCATTTGTTGCAAATCCCATTGAGCAAGTAATAGCATCTTCACTTCCAACAAATCGAGCCACAAGTTTATCCAATTTATCCAAATAAGCCGTGTTTCCTAATTCTTTCCTTGTACTTGCAGTAGAAATCCCTTGAGATTTAATGACAGAAATTGAGTCGTCTGCACAAGGTCCATGATTCTCTGCGAAACCCAAGTAATTGTAGGAACCCATGTTAATACATTCAATCGTTTTCCCAGAGCATCTGCAATTTCAATAGACATGGACATGAGAATTAATTAAAATGTGTACATATACGTATATATATTTGTAATTTGTAGAATGCACGGTGCAAGAACATATAATCATGAATGGTTTTCTGAATTAATAGTTTTTCGATTTTCAGACTGTGACAGATGAAACTGACCTTGAGTTTTGCGATTCAAAATCAATTTTATGTCACATAAAATTGATTACAAGATGAGAAAATTGAAAACATTTAATACAGAATACATGGAAAAATGACTAAAACAGTAAGGGAAAAGTGAAAGCTCTTTCCATTCACGTTTCCTATGCATTACACATTACAAAGTATTGTAGATATTGTATTACAGAAATGCCTTACTCGATTGTCCATCCATAATCAGGAGTAATTTGTTCCACCAGCGTAACATATTTACCTGGGACTGAACAAATCGGGATATTCCAACTATCACGGACACGACGATACACATTCCGGGTGTAGAAACTTTCAAAACTGGCATACAATTGAGTATAACCCTGTAAATATACATACAACAAAATGTAAAAACATTAGAGCATGAAATACTTAGATGTTGTGTTTTACTGTAGCTACATGATATTTTTTCTGATTTTTTGAATTGATTGGACTAGCCAGCTGTCATTTCATTTACTAACGTCACAACATATTATATTATATGATGTGTACTGTGTACTTCTGACTTCTGGACAAAAATAATTAATAGTAACTTCTCACTACTTCTTTGTCACTGAAAAATGGAAGTAAAACTGTTGAGTATCTATACAAGGTAAGAAACCTGTATTTGTACAACGTACAAAATCATTCATTCATGATAACGGCACAAACGGTTGACTATTTAAAATGTATAGGCATCATTCTCAAATACTGCACGTAGTACGTACAATGTACACTGTACAAGCTTTTGATGGTTTGATTCTGATTACCTAGACTTGACGCTTATAGAGGCAGTTCAGAAGAATTGCACAACAAGCTCACCTGAGTTTGTGGATAAAACTAGCTAAAGCTGACATTCTGATTCGTTGATTCGTTTGCGAAAGATAAGCTCAAAGTAGATAGAGAAAATATAATTTATAATAATAATTACCGTTATAATACATTGTACTCAACATGGAATATAGAGATAATATAGGTAATGTCGGAAAGTCTCTCAAACGACTATGTGAGATGAGAGCTGTAACAGACTTCGTACATTGTACATTGTGCATTGTACTTACTTTGTACTTTGTACTTCAAAATATAAAAACTTAACTAGCATAAGTTAAAAGTTAACGTATATAATATTAAACACCAAACTACACTACCTACTACCTACACCTACACATCTCCACTATCTCAAGTAATTTTGTGTTACAGTTCTACAATATCCGAGGAATCGCATGTGTGAAATGTACAAATGTACCAAATGAAAAAGTGCACATCAAACTATGTGGGATGTGTGTGGTGTGTGGGATATAGGAAATGGGAAATGAGCACGTGTAAAGTGTAAACCCTGTTGATCCCGTACCCTGTACTCTGTACTCTACCTTTCAATATTTTTCCACTTGCTCAGCAACAATGGGAAGGAATATTATGTACATGTGTGATCTTTCACGGTATCAATATCTACACGTCTATAGTTGAGAATATATCATGCTATTATCTATGATCTATGATAAATGATGAATGAGACTTTGGGCATGAGACAAGAGACAGGAGATCAGACTCGGAAGGAAGTCATAACTATTTATAACTAAGGTGTACATAGAATAAGTAAATAGAGGTAGGTACTAGGTACGTCACATTTACTCACCAAATATGAAATGTATGACTACTATATAGGACTAGGAAAAGAGGAGATGGAAAAGAAAAACTGTCTGCACATTAATCAGTATGTTTTGAATTTATGTATCTAGTAGCCGTGAGAATACATAATGGCCTTTTATTAAAATACATATACCTAGATATATAGATACAGATTATAGGTAGTCCTCACAATATTATATTGAAGATATAATTGTAAATATCCTTATAAATGTGGCTACATTATTGTTATAATAATTATTATTATTATTGTTACACCGAAACAAATTAGTATGCCGTTCCTTTTCAATGTTTACCCTAGAATCTAGAATTTATCCGTGATACCCTGTTACCTATCATACGTACATAACATGCAGAAAACTGAACATGAGACCACACTTGTATCAACAGTATCAAGTATACGTACATTTTAATTAAAATTGAAAAAGGTGGCTGAACACCGTATTAAACATACTTTCCATTTTCTAGTCTAGTGTCCAAAACAATATGTTACCTGCTACCTATGTGAATACTAAACGTTAAATGAGTAGTATGAAAAAGAAGATAAGGACAATTTTCGAAAACATTATGCTTTTATAGGCCAAAAGTTAAACATAATAATGTTGGAGTTTCCATGTTGTATCTATTATTGTGCATACAAAACCGTACACTGTACGTCTATCATCCCACACCACACAAAGCAATCATCATCGGATAAATAATACAGCATAATAAAATATCAATCATTCGATTCCCTCATGCTCAATACATATTATACGTGTGATGAGTATTCTAGTATTTGCTCACCGGTCATAACTCGTGATTTTCAATTTGATGACTATTAGAATAAGTAAATAAACAACATGTCCAATGTCCATCATAGTTTTTACCTTTTGTAATATTTTGTAACATGCTTAACATTTTTTGTAGATCCTTTTGTGGCAACAAGGAAATTAAAAATTCTGATGGGAAATTTTTAATTTGTCTGCGTCAAGCATAAATATACGTAAAAAATCAAGCACAATGTTTCTAGATAAAACCATTATGAATCATTTTTGCTTGTTTGTTTTGTGGGGAAAAAAAGTAATGTAAACGGAAATTTAGAGAAGAGCTAAAGAAGGGAAATGAAGATGTGTATTATACACAAAGTCTAGCCAATGAAAGTGAAAGTATGTACAAAATGTAAACATCAACATCATCGTGTACTATGTTATTATAAAGTACAAATGTATATAGTGCGTAGTACATGAACATGAAAACTAGTACATCAAACGTAAGTTTGATGTACTAGTACTAGAGAGACTCTTAGGTAGTAAGAGTCTCTTACATGTGTCAACTGCTGGACAAATTGTTGAATTAGTTATGCATAGCAATTTAAATTTCAAAGGATAAGGAAAAATTAACTTACAGCTCTCTTGTTCTCCACATTTGACTTTCGTGGTCGAATAATGTCATTTATGTAACCCACAATTACTAGCACTGCATAGCAAAAATAGGTGAAAAAGGCTTCATAGTATAAACACGGTTCAAAGGATTCTTGAATTTTTCTTTGGCTGTGTATGTCAAATATTTTTGCACTATTTTGTTGAACTACTGTATAATTATTTTCTGCTGTTACTGCTGACGTCGATGATGATAGAAGCTGTTGGTTTTTTTCCTTTACAAATAGTGAGTCACTTGCACTTTTATCAGTTGCTTTATTATTAGAATTAGTACGGATAGGATCCAAAATATTATTTATAATTCTACTTTCTTTTTTCTCAACACTGGCCAATTTTGAATTACTTGTTGCTATTTTTATGTCTCTTTTACTATCTATTATTGTTGTTGTTGAAATGGGTGGTGGTGAATGATTTAAGGTTTTTGTTCTTATCCCATTTCTCTGTTGTTGTTTTGATATTGTTTTGATAATTCCATTAGTTCCATTAGTAGTAGTTATATGACCGTTGGAATTAGTCCAGCTGCTTTTTGAGGAATGTTCATTTTGATGAATAATTCCATTAGCAATGAATGAACTGCCCTTGTTTTCATTGTTGTTATCACAGGTTATAGATGACATCAGAACTTCTGTGTCGTGGTGGTTCATTTTTATTCCTTGAGCCGTACAGTCAATAATCCTTCAAAAATATTTTGTACACAAAATCACCGTTATAGATTACAATTTACAATCAACAATTATTATTATTATTATTGTTATTATTCTGCATAATAAATATTACTTTTTTACTTTGTATATCATGTGTTATGAAAATAACGAATACCAATGTAGTGTAAAATAGGTACGAGGTACAAAAACAACTACTGAAAAATTTTCAGTAGTTAGTATACTACAAAGTACACATTGACTCAACTCTTCTAATTGTACTTTGAAGACGTGAAAAATTATATTCAGTTATATATTTAATGGCTATTTGAGTCTCTAGTGTCCAATATATGTACACTAGTGAGATGTGAAAAGTGAGCAAAATTTTAGTAAAATGAGTTTCAGTCACCACACCGTCAACACTCAACACGTTAAAATCAAATGAATAATATGAGTCGAGTTGCTTCATTATATTTTATCAATCACTGTAAGTATTTACACACACATTAGGAATATTGACATAGTACAAAGATTACAGAGAACAGAGAGAGAGAAACAGAACTAACTCTTCATCATTATCATTATCATTCAGGTAAATCCAACTCGAGGACAGGACAGGTTCGGTTTTCATCTTGATATTATTCACCTCCTCTTGTTGTTATTGCCGAAAATTTCAAGAAGTTTGAATTAATTTAATGTCATTCCATGAAACGCATTTACTGTGAACGTTCTATTCATATGATGTAAAATGTAATTATACGCTACGCCTGGCCTGAAACGTTATCGATGCAGCAAAGCCTTTGCTGCAAAGGATAAAAAGGATCAAGGCGCTATAGCTGAAGTTTAAAACTGTTTCTGTCAAAGTTTTCTCTAATATTGATAACGTCATCATTAAAAGCTATTAAAATTGATACTCAATTCGGTTAACTCCAACCTCAAACCGCAAACGAAAAGTAAGTTTTTTTAATTGTATATTTACAATTTACACTTTACACTACATTACATCACTAACTACTAATTTTCAGTTTACAAATTCCATTTTCACGTTATCTGCTTTGCTTCAATATTCAATATATATACCAAATGTACAGTACAGTATACAGTATATAGAATACAGAGTGTAAATTAAATTTTAGGTATTGTACATTGCAAAAAATGTTTGTGTCTCGTTGTTTAATTTTATTTTCGTTGTTTCCTATAGATATCAGCAAAGTCTAAAAACCTTTAACCGGTGACCAGCAGCGATCCAATCGATGTGTGATCTATTAAAATCTACAATAATACTTTCTGCATTCTGCATTCCAGCAATTTTCGAATCTCTACTTAAATATATAAAATATATAATATAATAAATAATAAAACATAGCTAGTCTTTTCAACTTTAATAATCTTATTGTGTTATTAATTTATTTGTTATAAACTACCATAATAATAATTATTCTATTTTTGTGTTATATGTGTGTTGTGTTCCTGTTTAATGTATTTTGTGTACTAGTTTAAACTACTGTAATAACTATTACCACTGTAGTATTAACTACTAACTACGAACTACCATAGTGAAGCTTGTCATTCCAATTTTCAATTTCAACCCACCGAGACAACCAAAGTTATTTCCTATAATAACTATTAACTTATATATTATACATTTACCTACACTAACAAGCAACAGCAAGTTCCTTTTAACCAGTATTATTTGTTTCCTGTACTTAAAAATCTGTAAGTCTATTTTGTATTTAATATTTAATACTGTCGCTTGATTCTTTATGACATATTTTATGCTATTAGTTAGTTTTAATATTCTATGTTCAATGAAATTAAGTAGTACGATGTGTGTCACTGCATTTAATGTACCGATTAACGATTCAAAATTCAAATGCATCGTGTGTACATTTTTGTATGGGCCTGCGTGTGTTTGACGAGCTTATTTATGTTATTAGTTATTATCTTTAATAATAATATGCAATATGCAAGTACATATATATGCAGTATAATATAAGTGTGTATGAAACAAAAGGGCTAAGAAAGTGAATTCATTTCAAATCTCGATAGAAATCAGCTCTTTAAGTACTAATCTTTTTATGTTTTTATACCAACTGTAATGCTTGTTGAAAAAAGCTTTTGTTTTTGTTTTTTCTGTGTTCAAATTTCAGTAGATAAGTGAAAAAGAGGGATATATAAAATATATATTATTCTATATACGTAGTACATGTCATATTTAGAATTGTGTGAAATGGAGAATGGAGGATGAAGAAGAATGATGCAGAATTTGTAAGACACGTGGCTAAATACGGCTAATATTGTTCTGGAACACCATCCACATATACAATGTAACAGATAATAGATATCTACCGTCTTGAATTCAACATGAGGATATGAAAGATGCAAAATACTCATTCCCGGGTTTTGTGTCTTATACATCTAAATTTATGAGCGTAAATAGATGTAGACAATGCAGTAGATTTTTTTTCTTCGGGGTTTTATGCTCTCAAGAGCCTGGAATCTGCTCTCTCTCCAGTACGCCTGCCAACATCAATTTTAACACTTTCATGTGTTTTCCTTGTACACCAAAATGCATAATATGTACATTGTACACAGTATTCTTATAATGTGTATACTGTGCACTGTGTATAGAAATGTACTTACAGATTTGTGTATACATGGTTAAGTGTGACCTTCATTGTACTTTGTACTACACACAAGTATAACTATTATTACATATAAATATAATGAAAAGTGTTAAATGTACTAACTATCCACATACATGTGATGATGATAACGATGATGATGGTGATAGTAGATACTAGATTCTAGTACTGCATTGACCTCCAATTTAGTGAGCAATGTTACCTCAAACCTCAATGTACTTTCTTTCATAGGAAAATCTAACTAGGTAAAATGTTTTTCTCCCAAAAACTATGATCTCGTATCTCGTATGTTCATTCTCTGTTCTCTACATTGTGCATTATGCATGTGTAATGTGTAGAGTGCATTTTTATTATAATAAAATTGTTTTGAAAGCAATTCCATTTTTTTTATTTCGAGTCTGGAGTATATAAGATAACCGAAACACTTATGTAAAATAAACATGACAAAAGATTCCAAGTACATCCTTGTCGCCACTTAGAAAGGAAAGAATGAAGTGAAAAATAATACCGACTGCAGTCGACTGTAGTTGAGATTTGATGCATCCTACTTTGAAACTACATGAAACTAGGAAAACAATGTATGTAGTATGTATTTGCATTGAAAAATGTACTTTGTTCATCATGTTATACACACATGACATAAAAGTGTGCAGACTGGACTGTAGACTGTACTAATAGTTTGTAGATTTTTCAAGTTTTCGTTTCTCTTATCGATTACATTTCATACTCTCCTCATGACCTTTTATATGTATTTGAGTTTGGAGTTTTGAGTGTTCTCTTTCATTCATGTTATACGTCGTGTATAGTTTATAGTTTACAGGGCTTTTATTAGCTCTCTCTCTCTCTCTTCCGTTAACATGCCTCGCGTCTTCTTCAGGGCATGTTTGTTCATGATCCTTCTCCAGTATTTTCATTGTCATTTGAAACTTGGTCACAAAGGATAAACAATTTGTGTAATCTATCTACCTTGACTTAATTGAATTTACATAGTGTAAGTACTTTTTTTTCTACATAAAACATCACTTCAGTCCGGTCTAGTCATGTCTTTTAAATTTGTTTATTGTTTAAAAAAATTGATAGCGAAAACTACTTTTTTTATTTGGCGACAGTAATAATAATATATTGTGCTTGATAGTACACGTAATTTAATACTGGGAACGGGCAATACAGAAATCACTCATACATTTTTAATTTTTAAGTCATGAGCATAATATAAATGTCGTCTAATTTTTTAACTCAGCAATAACAACAAAAAAGAGGAGTAACGATGATACAGTTGTAAGATTTCTTTTCATATTTTGGATATGTAGGTTTCAAGTTCAAGGTTTTTTTAGCAAATCAAAAGAAAAATGTAACATGATTAGAGATCATGTCTTTGAATAATTCGAGGCCTTGTTTTCAACTCAAAGGTAATTCGAGGTTTTCTTCGTAACAAGGGCGACAAAAATTTTATTGAATTCTACATTCTACATAAATTTTTTACGCTGAATTTTATGCAACTTAAAAAATATAAAAATCCAAAGTACAAAATAGATTTTTTTTCGTATATCAAAAAACAAGCAACCGAAAACAATAAACACTAATAAGAATAATAACTATTATTATGCTTATGTATAATTTAACTTTTACTGTCGAGTTGATGGAAAAGCATTTTTGTTTCGAAACAAATGACGAAGGAAGCAGAGTGTATCAAGAGTATCGTCATTTAAACACTAAATGCTCTTTCCGACTCGACAGATTGCGGTTTAATAGTGTTATAATAATTGTAACACAATTGCAAATAATGCCCACGACATCCCGTTTTTTCAAGAATAGTCATTTCTTGATTAACAATCGTGTTGAGGCTTTTGTCATCCGGATTTGAAATTTGAGAATCGTCAGGATTCACTTCCTCTAAGATTTCTTGGAATGTTTTTTGTCGTTTTGACACTGGTTCATCAGCTTCCACTACCGTTTCAGACTGAGTGTCAGTTTCATTACAAGGACCAAGACGTTGAATTAATTTGATTAGATATTTTTTAATAATAGCCTTTTTAGGTATCTCGAATATTTCAGCGACTGAATTCACTTGGTTTTCAATCTCATCATCATCTGAATCAGACGCTTCGTCGTTAAAATCTAATTCCGGATCAAAAATCTCATCAAAGTCTTCACTTTCTGGAATTGAATATTTGGTTTCTTCTTTGAATTCATATTGGGCAGATTTATAATCATTCTCATAATTCCCCTTTTGCAAATACGCCATAATATTTGCATTCAGAGTGAATCGTTGCCCAATTCTTTTGGTGAGATTTTTAAGAAAGGTCTTTGCAAGGCTATGATTCTGAGTTTCCAGCTTTTTGAATAGAATAATCAATGCTTTTCGAGTAGATACTAAAGTTGAAACTCGCTCATTAATTTTCTGCATGTAATATAAATAGTAATAATAATTTTACATCATTATAATAAATAATAATTTTACAATATTATAATAAATAATAATTTTACAATATTATAATAAATAATAAAAAATTATTAATAATAATATCGATATTTCAAATTACATTAAGCGTCAGCATAACAGGTTCAAGAGTCTTCAAGACTGAGGCATAAATGAACATATCTTGCTCCTCAAATTCCACACCCGTATTAGCATCGACCATGGCTAGTTTCACACAACTTTTGATTTCCCAAAAACGGTCGAGCATAGTATAAAGTGAACTCCATCTTGTTCTACAGTCTGTTTTTAGTGGTTTTTTCTTGTTTATTTGGAGCTCAGTCTTTACAAACCGCTGTAGCTTGTCGTTATTTGTTCCAGACCTCTTAAAAAACCCCGAGATTTTCCGCACTTTTGCAATTGACTGAAAAACTTCACTATTTACCATTTCCACAGATGATTTCGGAAAAACAGAAGGATTCTCGATTCTCAAATAATCCCCTTCATTCGAATTTGCATCATCAATATTTTCAAGTTCAGTTTCTTGCTCGTTTTCTTTAGTGGTAGTAGTTTCCTCGTCTGTCTCATTTTCCTCGTCATTCTGATCACCACAATCAGCATCATCTGCATCACCGATTTGTGCATGTAAAATGTTGTTGCCATTTCTTTTTGGTTTTTTATAAAGTGTGTCCGTGACAGCTAATTGTATAGCATGGGCAAGACATTCCTGTTTTTCAATGTTTGTTGATTTATGTAATTTTTTCATCACACTCGCACCATCAGTCGTCAGACACACGATATGTTTTACCATGTCTAGTCCGAATTGTTTGCCTAGACGCTCTTGGACCAACTTCAATAAATTTTCAGCAGTAGCACTTTCAGGAATTCTAATAAGTCCAAGATTAAAGTATTCAGATATTGTGAATAAAGAGACATTGATAAATCGACTGTTTGAGTAACTCGTCCATTCGTCCATGTCTAGGCTAAATCTCTGTCCCTGAGTCACAAGTGATTGTAGTTTCTGGGAAGAAAATATAAAACGAATTTGATTCCAAATCCATTTGACGGAAATAAAACACGCATAAATAAAGGAAAAATAAAAATTTACTGTCACCAGTGTCAGGAAAAACTATTTTTTAAATACATCTTTGAGAATTTCCTTTGTCCTTTGACCAAATTTCATCACGTAATCTTTGACAGTCATATCAGATTTTGGTAACGGCGTATTCATCTTAGTTTTTTCTGTCCAGGCTTCTAGAATTTCTCTTAAGTCATTCGAAATTCGAAATGTAGAAAATGGAATACCATCTAAAGTAACGAGCCGAGACAACTTTGCTTGCAATGGTCGAGTTTCACACAAGGCCTCAAATGCTGTATTATTCTTTTGGATAATTATTACTGGAGAAAAAAATTTGAATGTTCTAGTTAGTTTAGGCAGCAACATTTTACATTTTACATTCTTTGAATACATGCTGCGTTTTATATTTTACCTTTTGGTATTCCTCTTGATGTCGTTTCACGTTTCTTTCCTTCTGCATTATGTGTCCCAGCATGAGAATGAAGAGTGTTGGTACTACTCCCAGTTATCTTTTTCTGTTCAAGGCAGATAATGCACTCAGCTTTTGGAATCGTTACCCCATTTTCTACAACTGATACTTTTTTGTACAATTTCCACACATTATCGATATAAAGTCTGGTGGGAAAAACTAATTTTACGCTTCCATCACTTCCTATGCGTTCAATGAGTTGACCCAGGTCAACTGCTGACTCATACACTACTGAAGCATTCATGTTAAAGTGGAGGAATTTTGTTACGTGTAATGTAGTGGACAAATTCTTTTTATGAAAATTTAAATTACATTATAATTACATGCATTATTAATTGAGCCCCTTAGAAAGACAAAACCCTCCAAAGTTTCCATGGAAATTAACCAATTTAAAACACATGTTTTAAAATAAAAAAAACCTTCTGGAGGGTTTTGTCTTTCTTAGGGGCTCAATTAACATTTGATTAACATTTTTATGACCTTTTAATTTTTAGAAATACAAAAATTTTAATTTCAAAATTTTTTTAGAGGCGGGGTCTAGAAAATGTTTTACGTCTCTAGTTGGGGGCTGCCGATTTTTCAAAACTTGCAGTATTGGGGCTGCCGGGCTATGGTTATAAAACATGTTGAAGTTAATAGTTGCCCCCATAACCCCTCGGGGTCATCTGGGTCAATGTGAGATGTTTTGTTCAACACCACTATTTTTCGTATAAAAATCATATCACGTGGTACAAAAACAAGGTTTATCTTATTTTTGACACCCTTACTTGGGTAATGTGTGATATTTTCAACTCCAATATTTTTCAAACACTGATGATACCCCTTGACTGCCAGAGGTATTTTTTTTCAACTTGGCTATTTTTCGTACAATCATAATACGAGATTCTATAACAGTTCAATGAATGATTGTCGTGTATGAGCCAGTTGCTCATATCATTTAATGTAAGAAGTTGGTTTACACCAAAATCTCTTTTTGTACGTTAAAACATAATTTTATATAACTTTGTATCATCAGTGTATGAAAAATAGTCGAGTGAGCGGGTAGGGGGTAAATGAGGAAAAATGTTGTAATTTCTGGACTCGGGGTAGTGAATTTTGGTGGTACATTTGAATTTTGGGGGGAGGGGTGAATTTTGGAGGACGTGAATATTGGGGGTATATATTGTAATTTTGGACAGCGGGTAGTTAATTTTGGAGTAATGTTGCAATTGTAGCAGGTAATGTGTAATTTTGGTGTAGGGGGTAAATATGGGAGGTATATCGTAATTTTGGACAGTGGGTAGTTAATTTTGGGGCAGGGGTGAATTTTGGGTAATTTTAGGGTGAGGTGGTAAATTCGTTGGATAGATTGTAAATTTTGGGGGCAGGAGGTGAATTTATGGTAGGGGTGATTTATTATTTAGGAGAGGGTGAATTTTTATTTTTTGTGGATTTTAGGTGTGGAGCGGGTGACATTTTTGGGATGTGGTTTTAGTACGACCCTTTTATTTTATTTTTGTATATTATGTGAGAATGTTGACATTTTTTCACATTTTTGATCATATCTCGGAAACCCTTTGACCT
>JAQGBH010006078.1:0-13104 GCA_034698265.1 Sminthurinus aureus | reverse complement strand
TCTTCTTCTTTTACTGGGGACATTGTCCGGTAGATACTTCAACATCAACATCAACAACTATTGCATTGACTCACCAAACACTAAAACCAAACCAATACCCATTTTTCCTACCCCCTTCCTCATCTTCTACACATCTAAACTCAACTCGATCCATGATTATTATTACATGATGATGATGATGATGATATTATAGATATCAACAATCCTATGTTGGTTTCTCATTTATTTCACCATTATTTCAGTTTTCTAGGTTTTAGTTTCAGTGTCTGTCTCTGTCTTAACAGATCAACTCGGATTCCCTCGACCACCAGTCGCTCCTCCGACCTTCAGCTCACTACTTCTGCTTCTACTTTTGGCCTGGTCTGTGCTACGGATCGTTTTAATTACACTTTTCAACCGGAAACCTGGACAGTTTTAAAATTTGGATTTAGTAATATTTTGTGAAGTTTTAAAAAAATAAATAAACTGAAAAGTTGTATTGACTGTTATAAACATAATAAATTAGTTTTGTGTTAAAAATTTAAATTTGTGAAAAGAAAGTAGTGGCGGAGAAAGGAGAGAATTAGAGTAGACGCCTAAAATATCAAAATCAAATTATAAGGGAAAACATCGTCATGGGTGAGATGAGACTTCTTTTTTCTAGTTTATATTGTAGCTATAAGAAATACTGACTAGATAATGGATATTTGTTTGATACAATTATCTATATTTAAATAATTATCATAGTTGTACATTTTCCATAAATAATTGTGTGTATGGTGTACGCAGTACGCGTCTTGCTGTGTACTGATGGCAAAGAGAAAGAAAAAAGTGCATAAATTGGAATTGATTCATGAGCAGAATATCTATATACACACAAAACTAAACAAATCATAATAGATGAAACAGGACAAAAGTGCATAAAGTTATACAATAAACAAAATATTACTTTCCATTCCAAAGCCATTCATTTTTATGATATGACTGTGGTCAGCGGTGGTCAATTCTACACACTTGTTGTCTTTTTGTATTTTGTACACATTCACAAAAGACACGACGAAAGAGTAGCCGTTTTGGGTTTAGTTTTTTCTTCTTGGTGGTTTGTTGGCTTAAACATATTATAGAAATGAGAATGAGAAATGCGGGCCCTTTTACACAAAAAAAGTCATTAGATGCCGTAGACACACTCCACACATTTACCTTTTTTTAACATGGTGAATTGTGAGTGCGTGTGCATTGTGTATTTAGTATTTAGTACTTAACATTTAACAAGAGGCGAGAGGCAAGACAAGGGAAGTGAATTCAAGAAGCCGTAACGTAAGAATTGATATGAGATGAAGACAGGGTGAAATAAAGAAAGAAAGAAAGGGAAAGGTAATAAATAATCATCGTGATGACGATCTTCTTCATCCTTTTTTTCTTCCCGTTGTACGCTACACGTTACAAATTACAATTGTGTGTAGTATGTACAGTGTACAGTGTACAGTACGCGGTATGTAGCTTTTACATCATTTTTTATCATCGTTTAATGATCCTCACGCTCATTCAAATCTCAAATCTAAAAGCTCGAATGTGTACTCTTGGTTCTTGACACTTTTGTCATTCCTACGATCTGCGATTATCACACTCGTACGCTTTATGCTTCATTATTTATTGTGGTATTTAATTATATTCTCACACCCCCTTTCATCCCATTCAACATTCAATATTATTCAATGCCTTTTGTACCAAAATATTATGTCAATATTAATTGTTAATTTTATACTCCAGTCTCCAGTCAATTTCTTGTTTTACAGTATATGTAAAATTTAGACTGCAAATAGACTGAAAATAAGCAAGACCACACAAAGTGGCAAAATTTTAAAAAAGTAAAACAATTAATCATTCAATTATTATGTATTATGTACAAGGGTTTTAAATGACCATTATTGAACAAAAATTATGTGAACGCAACAAAACCATGTCTCATTTCAGTAGAAAAATAATAATAATTATAATGTAGATTATTAATTTTGCAATAGATTTTGTGGATCAAAGAATCAATATTAAAATATTGTGTGAGAAAAAACCCTTGCAATTTTAAAAGGTGAAAAGGGTGCAAAAAAACATTGGCGTGATCAAGTTTATTTGAATTGTGGGTATTTGTAAAGTATAGTAGTACATTCTACATACCTGACGAGGTATCTATTATCTATTATTTACAAGTTACAGTGTAGATTGTAGATTGACGATATAGGAGCATGTATCGAGTATCATGTAGTACCTGTGTGCAGTGTAGTATGTGCGTGTGAGAAAAAGAGAAAAAACCAGAATTTTTGAATAATTTGTATAATTTGTCATAAGGTGAAGAGAGACGAGAGATGCTTGAAACTTTTGAGGATTGATTTGATTTGATTTGATTTAATTTGATTGGGCTTATCTTGCAAGTTCAACGTTGGATTCTCAATTCTCAATGTGCGTGAGATGTGTGATGTGTGATGTGAGGGTTACGCTATCTTATTATCCGTTGTGTTAGATAATAAAAGTTACGGTGATTTTTCTGATACAAGTCCTTACGGATTACGGATGCGAGATGCAAGATACGAGGTACGAGATTCAAGTACCACTTTGAGCTGACAAGTATTAAATGGATTTAAATAGATGATGACACAAGTTGGGAAATGTTGACTAGGCACTAGGCTCTCGCATGAAAGGAGATGCAGAAACATAAGTTTATGTTAATTAAATTGACCTCATTTTTTTCGGATGACCACAGTTCAAATTTCTTGCAGAATAACAAGAACAAGATGAAAAGAAGCAGAAGAAGAATAAGAGTCGCTCTTGGGCATTCTTGTTACTACTATTATTATAGATATATAGAAAAGTTACTTCTGTCCACACCTTCATGCAAATCTGTTCACTGCTCTGTCTTTGAGTCTTGAGGGATGAGGGATGAAAAATTCCCTGGCATAATTTATTATGAAGCGTATTATCTTCTTTTTATTATGCATATGATACATGATATACCATGAAATTGGTATTGTATGTTGTTATTGTTGTAGAATAATGTATGCGTGTGCATACAACCTAATGATCTGTGTATTTAACTAATACTCCTTACTTGTGCATTTGACACTTGACATGGACACTACCACTACCACTACTTCTACTACTACTAGTTGTTCACTCGACAGTCGACAGTAATAATGATATTCAACAATATACATTCCTTCAACATTTTAGACACATATTGTACTCTATACTGTTAGAACTAGGAAATACACAAAATACAACTGCCTCAACGTGTTTTACAATGTCCACTGTCCACATAATACTCACAGAATAGACAACAGGACAAGCGACAAGAGACCAGAGCAATCCCTTCTCCGAATATTAATTATTTTTTCCTCTACTTTTACTATACAAACAGATCCGTATTAGATTGTGTATTTTATATTATATGATTATTGTTGTGAGTTGTGACCTCTCCACCACTTTTCATTTGACTCTGTTCCATCATTCATTTTCATTCAGTCGGTCTTTTTGTTTCAACTAGTTGCTGGTTGCTGTACTAACAATAACAAGTAACTCTATATCCATTTCATGTCCCTGTCTGTTATGTTGTCCGTATGTGTTTTGTGTATGTGGTTAGCTGACGCCTGTCAACGTCAATTAAACCCGTGAACTTTTCCTCCTAAATCCTAAATGAAATGAGCATTAAATTCATTTAAATTCCTTCTTTCTCTTGAATCTTAATCTTGATTCTTGATTTTGATTTTGGGAATTGGGAACTCCCTTTTTTAAAGTATCATCAGTGTATTAAACTAAGTCTACCTCTAATCTGCATTCATCTATTCTATCTGACAAAAAATACCATGAACAAAGGTCAAGTACCATGTAAAACTTGGGAAATGAAAAACCATCCTACTCACTGATGGTATAAGAAAACCAAGTGCAAAAAGTACAAAGGGTACATGTAACACGGACACGTAATCGTCATCAAGTTGGTGGTTGATGGCTGATGATATCAAATGACAGAGAAGAAGCAGATTAACAAGATTTAGTACTACAGAAAAATCACACGCATAAAAAAGTGTCACCTCACATTTCACATTACATAATATAATATACATAAAAGTATATGATATTATATTATGAATATATAAATACGGCGACAAAGTTGTAACTGTTCATGAACTTGTGGGTATGGTATATCACTGTCACTGTCCTTGTCATTGTTTTTGTTGGGGCGATCAGTAATATTAAATGTCAAAAGGATCAGAGGTGTGATTTTACCGAAAGGGAAGGAAACTTATTACTTTTATTACATATGTTACATGCTACCAAATACCAAAGCGCCCAGTGAGACGGAAATGTAAAATGTAAATATGCTACAATATCTGTATTTTATTCTTATTCTTATTCGTATGATTATGGTCATGTTCAAGAAAGGAAGAAAAGAAAGAGAGAGGCAACTGAATACAAAGTACCTTACTACTTATTACACATATATATATATAAGTACGAGTAATAAACACGGCAAAACAGAAAAGGTGAGGAAATGTACACTGCAAAGGAAAGGCGAGAAGAAAGAAAGAAAGAAAGAAAACAGTTACACATTATCTTTTAAAGATGAATGATTGAACACCGAAGACGGAACACTGAGCGTGGATAAATTTTAAAATGCTAAATGTGCGCATAGCGCATACTCAATACTCAATAATACATATCTCCACTTAATATGAATTATGATTAGAATAAATAATACACAGCAGGATATAAAAAAATAATGTCATTATTATGATGGTGTAACAATATAGATTAGAATTTAGAATACATGTACATATGATAATTGTAAGTATATGCATAATATATTATGCAACATTATATTACAGTGATAAAAATATGTTCTTTGATATTACAAACTCGTTTCGGCATCTCTCAAGTCTCAAGTGTCACAGAACACGCAGCTCTAGCTTGATTCCGGATTATCATGAGAAGATCGTTAAAACAGTCAGTGTGCATTAAAGTATAATTTTTAATTGTTATCTCAGGTATTTTACATACAACTTAGAAATACATGTACAAGCATGAGGGATGAGGGATGAGGGATGAGGAAGGAGTGGAGGAGGCTAAAATGACGATTGCCATTAAATTAAGTAACTTGACAAAACAAACAGTACATTGTCATTGTCACTGTCACTTGGACTTGGACTGAAAAGCAAATAGCAAAAATGGAGAGAAAAAGGGAGCGGAGAGATTGACTATAGAAAATAGAAATAATGTAAATGGAATGAAATAGCTAAAAAATTGTATAGATATCATGAGACTCCCTGATGCTACCAAAGACCATTGTAATTGTACGACTAATCATTATTATTACCTTTTTATTCAAATTTAAACCTCTCTTCTTGTTATCTCCGCGAATTAATTATCCAGGCACACGTACAACTTACAAAGTACAGCACAAGTGTGACAAACATGCAATATAAGAATTTTATTTACTTTTGATTTTTTACACATCTTAATAATCTTTTTTTTATGTGTACAAAATATGACAAAACTTTGATAGTTAATAGTTAACACGGTTTATAATCAGCAGCTGCTCGTCATCTGTCTTTGGTCTTTGGTGGTCAGAGCACAGCAGAAACAAAAGAATTATTATTATTGTTAATTATTAACTGTACCGTTAAAACATCCATAGACAACAATTGATTAGTTAAGGTTTAAGGTGTACAAAGTCCAGAGTACACAAAATGCAGAATGCAGAAATATGAGACACATTATAGATTCTAGATTCTCCTCTACCTATAGATTTTCCTACAAATATTATTATAATAATAATTACAATTAATTATGCATGCATAGAATGGCCGGCCATTGGCTTTCGTACTTGGAATAGGTATAGATATTAGATGGATGGATGGATGCACTCCTCCTCATTCCATTTCAATCCAATCTAATGTGCACGTAATAAAATACAAGTGATAGCAATAATGTACCTAAAACTGACTGGCTGAGTCTAGAGTCTCTGGCTGGACGCGAACCATTTTTGTCACTTGATCTGCCTTGTAGTGAAAGGTGAAAGATATATTTTATAGAGAACAGAGAGGTCTACATTCTACATGATAAATACATTCAAAGTGTGTACATGTAACGACAAATAAAGTTAATTTATTTATTGAAGATTGAAGGAGAGGGAAAAAACATGCAGGTATCTATATCTCCTTCGTGTGCATCTATGTGATATCAGTTATCAGTGATATCACCAAATACACACATAAAAAGTAAAGTAATACATATTGTGCACAATTTTGCATAATAAATCTCGGGTTGACAGTTTGTTGGCAAGTTCAGTTCAGTCTTCAGTCCAATCCAAAATTCTAATCCAAATCCAGTCCACTTTTTACTTGTCCATTCTAAATTCTAAATGTTAAAGTCCACCTCTTTCCTCTTTATTTAAATAAATACCTTTTACAACTTGTTCTGTTTTTGGTTCATTTTTAAACAGACTAAAGTTTAAAACAATAGAAATCCATCTTTTCCTACCTTCCCTCTGAATTATGAATAAATCAACATTACAAATTAGATTTTTACAAGTTATTTAGGTATTATTTAGGAATGAAAAGTTGAGACTTGAGAACTTGTTGTTTTGTTTTGTTTTTTATTAAAAAATACCGTGAACCGTGAACCGTGAAACTATGCAAAATCCGCCCTTTTATAAATAAGTGTAATATATGAAATGTAATGCATAATGTGTATAAATTCTGAATGGAGAAAAATAATGTGTCCAATTACCAAATCATTATATTATGACTTATGACAAACGAGTTCATCCCTGCAGCCATAACCAGCATCAGCATTCAACATTCAGCATACAGTCCAGTTTCAGCTTCAGTATTATCCACCATGTAGATTCATGTGTACATGATATTATTTCAGGATTGGATCATTTGTCTGTTTCTTTCTTTCTCCTTTCGTATTTTCATGTTTCGTACGGAGAGACTCCACAGGGAAGCACAAGGAAAAAATCACTGTGTAATTAATCATAATATCGTTGAATATATAATAACAAGCCGGTATAAAGATTTAAAATATAGCATGTATTACATTGTGCATCATGTATCATGTAGCATAGCCTTTTACTTTTGCGTTCAGCAGCAAAATGACGTTAGACTCATCATTACGATACCTACGTGCATATTGCATATCTATTGCTTTTTTCTTCCGCTGTAACAATGTGATAACATATTGTTGATATTGTACATTGTTCACTTACCGGTAGAACAAAAGGAAATGAGAAATACTTAATCAGCTGAACAGTGAACACTGAAGCAGTATTTCAAGTTTTCTTCAGTTTTGTTCACATATAAAAATGCTAGTGTAAATTCCAAGTTGTAATGAGTACATATCCGCAGTTTTTTTTACTCGCTCAAATTCATTATCTTCTTGGTTCTCGTCAGAAAAACTAAAAAATTACAAATACAATCAGTCTTTGAACTTGAAAAGCAGAAATCGCAAGACTATACATTCCTAGTCTTGTTATTTTTATCAGAAGAAGAAACTCAATTCAATTTAAATTCCGAATTCAGAGGAGTGACGAGGTTTTTCTTGGTTCAGCATTCAAAACAAGAAACAGAAAATCATGGATTTGTTGAAGGAAGTTGTAATTTTATCGATGTAACTTTAGACCTTTTGTTTTCCTTTTCCTGCTACTACTCAAAGGATGGTGGATGTTGGTGTGAACTGTTAATTATTTATGGATTTATTTATAAATATTTAATGCGCTTAGTTCACTGTTCAATTGTTTGTCATTTCATTATTCGTTTGTCTTTTTACTGGAGGGGAACTTGAGATTTGAGATTTGAGATTATTCTGCTTGGGAACGGTAAAAACTGATATAAAATGTTGTTAGTTGTTAGTTAGTTATAAATTAGATTGTAGATAGTTTAATTCTGTTCACAAGTCTCAAGTCTCAAGATAATAGAACCAGCTGCATCCCTAAATGAACAACCTTTTAATTCTTTTCTTTGTATCTGGATCTGGATCTATATTTGGTATTTGATCTAAACCTGTAAATTGTAAATTACAACAGACAAATTATAAATTGTACTGTGAGTCCAAGCTAAACAAACACAAAATGTAATCTTATAATGCAAGGTAATGATGAATAATTTGACCATTGTCTATCCATAAAATTCGTAATTCGTAGTTAAAAAACAATTCCGTTTATAATAACAATGAGATTATCATACTGTTGACTGTTGACTGTACTGTTAGTGATACCGATGATGCTCAATATGCTCGCCACTCTGCTAAATCTATATGGACAAAGAATAAAACAAACAGAATTATAAAATATGAAATCTCGTCCTCTACTTACTCTTTCTTCACTCTCATTCTTTGTGTTATTGAACTTGAATCTTGAATGATGTTCCATAACCCATAATATGTAATAAGTACTTCTCCATTTTTATTACTATTATGATCACTTTCTGTGCGCTGTAAGTTGTAAAATACAAAATGCATTATGACTGAATAAATAATTGAGTGACTGGCTGAAAGATGAGTGAGTGAGACTTTAAGTACTTTGGTTTTTTGTAGTTGGTTTGGAATTTGGAATTGTTGAGAGTTGAGAGTTGGGAGTTGAGAATTGAGAGAAGAGAGAGAATGATGTCTCGCACGCTTTTTACACTTAAATATTTCATGTGGACTTTGTGTTTTGCACTTTACGTGTCATATTTTATGATGAGTACTTGCATGTCTTGGCCATGTTATGTTATGTTATGTCATCGTACAAGGTACAGGTAATAAGTGCAGACAAAGTACAAACAACTTTCAAGTACATAATAATATACACTTGTTTGTAATTCGCAATGTTGTCTTGTAATGGGGTAGTTTGTAGTTTGTAGTTTGTAGGATGGAGGATATAGGGCTTGAGACTTGAGACGAGAGAACAATGTACAAGAATGAGAAGTAGAGAAAACATGTAATATCTTGTAAGTAAATTTTATTGATATGTGAGTAGGAGGAGATGGAGATTTTTCTGTTTCTCTTTCTTTTTCACCAAATATAGACAGCAGCCAGTATCAGTACAGAATAGAGCTTAAGCATCATGACTCATGACTCAAGGCTCAAGACATGTACAATGTACGTAATATGTAAACTATATACACATTTTCTAGTATTAGTTCATTCATCCATCTGGAATGTGTAATTTCCTACGTAATGTAATGTAAACTCTAGACTGTAGTCAACTTGAGAAAAATAAGGAGTTAAAATGTTTGCTTATAAATAATGTTCTTTATTTATTTCCATTTCTTCTCATGCCCTTAAACCTTAAATACTCAAGCGTACACACAATACACAGTGCTTACACTATTCATGTAAATTGTCATTTTACCACAGTAATCATCATAATTTAAGAAGCACAGACTGAAGCACAGGATGATGATGAAGATGAAGATGAAGGCACTCAACTAAACTGCACAAAAAGAAATAAGAATGAGAAGAATAATACCCGCCAGCCTCAAATTCCTCCACATTTAACAAACAATAAAGTTTTTGTATTTTCCAAGTTCTAAGTACATGTCCGCCGTGTCATTCTTCTCGATCCTCAATTCTCAATTCTCAATTCTCAGCATTCGTAATTCACAATTCACATAAAGTTTGCAAAAAGGATGAGGGCTCATTTAATTTTTGAGCTCAATACTTTGTGTGTTATGCAAGGGAATAGAATGAGGCATAAAGTATAAAACCATAAAGGAGTATGAGTAGGTGCCGAGTTTTCACTCTTTTCTTTCCCTTTCCTCTCATCATCATCACTAAATAATGTACAGTAGACAGTCGTGAATTCTATACACTACACATCATCTACCTACAAAAGTCTATGAGATAGGTATAAAATGAGAAGTAACAAAACAGATGTCAAGAAGATTCGTTATTCGTTATCGCTATCGTTATTTGCTATTGGGGACTTTTGACTGCTCCTCTGTTCTGTTCTTTGCTGTTCTGTGGTTGTGGTCATTGCCTTTATCAAACTACGAATCAAAGAAGAGCAAACAGTGAACATTGGACACTCAACGGACGGAAAAAGGTGAACAGACAACAGACAACACATCATATTATTACTACAGCTCAAACATATGATTACAGAGCACACAGATGATTTTTCTTGATTTCTTATGTCAGTTCTGGTTCTGGTTCTCGCTCGCAGTGAGTCTTGTTTTTGTCCATTCTTCTTCGTCCATGATCCATGATCTGCATACAAACACGAATACATTAAATGAAATGAAATGAATCGCTGCAGCATGTACTTAGTATTTAAGTGCACGTGATATTTGAAGTTTGATCAAGCTCTGACGCGCTTGTTTCTGGTTAAGGATTTGAGGAGCTCAGGAATTCGAATATTAGAATATTAGACAATGAAAATGACAACAATAATGGGGAAGACACCCCATGGCCTGTGGCCACCAAGTACCGAGTGGTAGAGTGCCAATATTGTAATATGATCCGTATAATGAGAAGAAATGACAGGGAACGTTATGCGTTATGCGTCTCGGCTCTCGACAATCGATCGTCGATATAGTCGGCATTTTTTTAAATGCATCATAAGCATTTTTATCCATCTTTCCTGTCTGGTCCCTCTCGTTTGAATTTTGAATTGTCAGTGAGTGATATTTCTGGATCGTGAGACTTTAGGAATCCTGAATCAGTCTTCAGTCGTCAACAACAACAGTTGTTGAGGTGGGAGGGTGAAGACATATTTTAAAAGCTAACCGTGATGATAAACACGTTTAAAAATTGAAAACATTGTTTATTGTGAGAGATTCGTGATTCGTGAGTTTCAATCACACCGTCGTGATCTTGAAATTCAATCCACCCAGCAGAGTCTTTTATAAAATCCCTCATGCTTTTTTATCATAATCAAATAATGGAAAATGGAAATATGAGAAATGGGAAAACGGTTAGCATCGTTTAATGATTTAAACTCGTTCTTGATTCAGATGAAAATGCACAATGCATTTACACAAAAGCACGAAACTATTTAATCAAGATATATTATACTTTTGAGTTTTGAGCATCATCATGTAGTAAGTAGTAAGTGTGTATAATAATATGTAGTCATTTTTCGTTGTAAATTGTAGACGGAGTACAAATATGAAAGACACTCATTGATTAAATCATGAATAAAATTAAGCGATCCGCAATCAACCAATTAATTAATTAATTATTATTTACTCATTGTGGGATTATTTTGTTCTATTTTTAGGGTCGTTCCATCAGCTGGTTTGGCTGCTGGCTGTAGTTGTTACAGTGGTTATCGAGTCTCAAGCTGCAACTCCAGGAGGATCGCTTGGACTTCCCATGCGTAAGTTTTTCATTTCTTGTTCCTCTTTATTTATGAACCTTGAACTTTATAATAATGACAAAATTTTTAAAGAGTAAGTAGTGAGAAGGAATAAATTATGAGAGTTGCAGGTCCAGTTGTAACTTGTACCGTTTTGTCAAACAAATCGTAAATTTTAACTAATAGTTCACTGTTACTCCAAACTCCAAACCCCATGCAATTCCATATTTTATGAGACTTGTTACTGGTGAATTTTTGCCATTTTAATGGAAATACACACACAAAATACACAGTGCACAGAAGTAAAATTGAATCGAATAAGCCGAATACCAACAACGAAATGTTAGGAAAAAATCCTGTTTTTCTCTACAATTCGAGTTTTAAATGAAGTGTGTACTGTGTATAGATTATAGAGTATATAAATCCAAGATTCAAGTGTGGTATAAAAAGAGTGGAGCACAGAGAACGAGTAATGTCATAAATAAGTAAATGTCGTGTGTTAGGAGTTAGAAGGAGAGAAAAGAAGTACATAGAGAAAAACCTGTTTTAATCTATTTGTTTTCTGTTGTTTTGTTCTGTTTTCTCACACGTTTGGATTTTGGATGTGATACCAAATAATACAAACTGCCAAATACCAATACAAATACAAATAAATAAATAAACAGCCAAAGCAAATCGAGTCAAGTCGACAAGAAAACTCAAATCGGAATCTCCGTGTACACAAGCTGGATTTTATGGAAGTGAAACGGACTGCAGGAGTTTCTTTCGTTGTGTGGATGTAGGCGATGGTGAAGGAGAACCCAAATTCAAACGATACTTCTTCGAGTGTGCCCCAGGTAAGAACAAACCAAAATCTTTAAATTATTTACAATAATTTCTTAGAATATGCAACATAATATAAATGTGTACAACCACTAAATTTTAGGTACAATTTTTGACCCGAGCATCAGCAACTGTAATTTCCCTGACCAAGTTGATCCCAAACCAAGATGTATGTCCAGCAATGGAAATGGAGAGAATAACAGCAACAGCAACAACAACAACAACAACAACAACAACGGCAACAATAATAATAATAATGGCGGACAAGGAACTAGACCTTGTGACAAGGACAACTCAACATCAACTAGCGCAGCTCAAACTGGAAGTGAAAATATGGGAGAAATGGGAAGTCAACCTGGACAAATGGGACAACAACAACCACAACAACCTCAACCTCAGCAACCACAACCTAGTCCAGAATCTGGAAGCATGGGATCTCAACAAGGACAAGGTCAGATGCCCGGAAGTATGCAACCTGGACAACAACCAGGAGGAGAAGGGCAAGGCCAAATGCCTGATGGTGGAAGTAAAAACTGCCAATCCGAAGGATTCCACGCTAATGAAAAGGATTGCGCTAAATTTTATCGATGTGTTGATGGAGGAGATGGTAGTTTGATGCGTTATGACTTTGATTGTGGTTCTGGCACTGTTTTCGACGAGGAACTGCAAACTTGTAACTATCCTTATGCACTCAACAAAAACTCACCGTGCTTTAATGGTGGAAGCGGATCAAGTGGACAAGGGGATGGTGGCTCTTCACAAAATATGGGTTCATCTCAAAATGGCGGATCTTCCCAGAACATGGGTTCATCTCAAAATGGCGGATCTTCCCAGAACATGGGTTCATCTCAAAATGGCGGATCTTCACAAAATATGGGTTCATCTCAAAATGGCGGATCTTCACAAAATATGGGTTCATCTCAAAATGGCGGATCTTCCCAGAACATGGGTTCATCTCAAAATGGCGGATCTTC
>JAQGBH010006077.1:0-13113 GCA_034698265.1 Sminthurinus aureus | reverse complement strand
ACCCGATTTTCAAGTCCAAAATTCCTTGAGTTTTCATGTTTGTAAGAGAGTCAACTTCCGCATTGAATTGCTGCGACGATTCTACTTCTTTTGTTTTTTCGTTTAGGGCACCGAAAAATTTCGGACTTGAAAATCGGGTGCTTTTCTAAATTCTTTGTGCTTATTTTGTTCTACTGCAAGCGCCTATAGAACGCTGTATCTTTTACTCTCCTTTATATATCTTGTACTTGGTATTTTGTATTTTGTATTTTTAAAATCCCCATAAATACTTATTTACTATAGTGAAACTGAAACTGAAACCGAAACTGGAAATGAGAATATAAATGTAGCGCCTATGTTTCTTATTTACTATTTACCCGTATAAAATTTGCATGGGGAAATTTTTAAGAAGCTTATAAAAAAGAAAGTAAAAAGTTGTATAAAATACATTTTCCATTTGAGATTTGAGATATTTTACAAGGTCATCCCTTTTTGGCTATCTTCCCTAGAGCATGAATAAAAAGAGAAGAAAAAATGGAGGATGGAAAATGGAGAAGAAAAATGCCCGTTCTTTCATCTTAATATACTTTTTTTACTCTTTGTGTTATGAAATATTGTGCGGATTTTCCATTTTCCATTCTCCGTTTTCAATGTTCAGTGTTCAATAGATTCAGTATTTTATGCTTACACAGTGAACGGTGAACGGTCCAAGTAAAATTGGCAGATGACTATAGAAAAATTTTGTGAACAGACGGATTATTACCTATTTGTCTAGTGTCTAATGTCTCATGTCTAAAGTCTAGAGTCTAATGCTTGTGCTATGTCTTGTGTCTCGTGTACGGCTACATGCGATATTTTACTTATGGAAAGAAGATAGAAAAGTAGCCAAACTCTGGATTCTGGATTCTGGTTGTGTGTTGTGTGCATCTTTTTCATTTTTGCCGTGGTGAAAAATGTGAATGTGGATGTGGATGCGGTTCATGTACTTATTCATGTCGTCACTGGCACTGGCTCTGGTTCTGTTGACTGCTTACTGCTGTTAATACTGTATGAAAAAGTATCCGCGTATAATAAAAGAGGAAGAAAGGAGAAGAAGGAAGAGGAATCGCTGAAATAAAAAATGTGGAGGAGATGATAAAAGTGAATTGAAAAATGTTCTTAGCGGAAAAAGAAAAAAACCACACACACACACACACAAACACTTTTATACGTTATAGACACGACTTTCCTCTAGCTCGTGTGTCGTTACTCCTACAAATAGATACATGGAGAATATAGAATGGAGAATGGAGAAACCAAGATTGAGAATTGAGAGTTGAGAGTCAATGTCGTCGAGAAGAGAGAAGAGAGAACCACCCGGGAATTACAATGACTAACTAATGCCATTCATTACGTCACACTCTGTACAATATTACACATTTTCTTTACTCTTTACTCTAGACTCTAGACTCTAGGCTCTAGAGAAAAAATGCGAAAAGGAGGAGACAAAACTTGGAATTGTTCAGTGTACGTAGAATCAAGAATCTAGAAGCTAAATTGTAGGCACAAATGTACAGAGTACAGAGACTAAAGTACAAAGTGTTCACTTGAAGTTTGGCCTAATGTCTAGTGTCTCATTTCTAATGTGCATAAGTTTTTACATGTGAGGTCGAGAAAAAGTCAGCATGGAATAGAACAAAATAGAATTCACGTTACATAAATAATAAAAAGTCTTCAATGGTATAGATAATTTGGTGAAATGAGAAGCGGTCATAAAAATAATAATAAAAATAACAACAGTATTGAGCAATGAATACACAAAAATTAACGGTTTTGGCTATTTTTCATACAAAGTGGTGAAAGTTTGGAGTTTGGAGTGGAGATAAAAATGTATACACATGAATGTTGAATGTTGAATGTGCTTTGACAAGTTTCTCATCTCCACAGATTTTATTCATGTGGCTTTATGGACAAACTTTGTCCAAGTAGATTCTAGATTCTAGATTTTAGAGCGTGTTGTGACTTGCGACTCGTGACTCGTGTGTCATGTTATTCTAATAATAATAAGTCTGCCTTGGCTAGAAGCTCAAAAAGTAGCAGACTCAACACTCAACCAATAAAATAATAGATACAGATAGTAAAACATTGATTTTTCGAGCTTTGAGCTTTGATTTTTTATATTAATTCATTTTCTGCTCATACAAATATTATGCAATTTCCCTTGACGACTCGACGCTTTACTCCTCTGACCTTCTTTGTAAATAATGAAGAAAGAAAAATAAGTCAGTGAATTTGTTTCGTGCTCGTTCCCTTGTCCTAATTTTAATATCAAAGCACGAGTCGCCTAGCTGGAGCCGGAAGTAAAGTACTGTAAATGTCACTGGATACTCTGGAAAGGTGCTAGTAAAACGATACAATGCACAATGAACAACGCAAGCTGCATTTTGTAAGGAAATAATTCTGTGTGGATCAAGAAACTCTCAATTCTCAAGTCTCAAGTCTCGAGTCTCGAGTCTCGAAACACCAATAAAATGATTTCACTTATTTAGCAACAATAAATAGAAACAGTTATGACTCCATAAGCTCATTACAAAAATAACTCCTCTAAAGAGCAACAAAACACAAGACAACTTTCAAAATTGGCCCCTTTACACCGTTCTGATTGCTCCCTAAAGTTCCTTCCTTCCTCATTTTATGGATATACAGTAGATGTGGATGTGGAGCTCATGATACAATTGGCGATAGACAATTTTGGATCCTCGATTCTCTATGCTGTGATATGAACTTGACACATGCTTTCCCATACTTTTTATGGTTTCTTAATATTACGAGTAAAGAGTAAAGAGTCAACAGTCGGCAGTTGGCAATAGTGATAATAACAATCATAATACTTGAAATATTACAGAGTACCTATCCAAATCGTTATTGTTATTGCCAACAAACATTGGTTTTGCTTTTCCTGTTGATGATGGAGTTTGAGCCTTGATCCTTTACTATTTTTGTACTTTGTACGTGTTCATGTTTTTATCTCTAGTTTGTAGTTTTATTATTTGATTCACGTAACATGTGATGTGTTAGGACATGAGCTGGATGAGGATGAGGATGAGAATGAGAATGCAGTAGACTTGAGGATGATCAAAGTTTCAAATATTCATTTCATCTTGAATGTTGGATGTTGGCAAAGAGACCAACTTGGAGTTGCACTAATAATTCCTTGACAGTCAACAGTGGAATGAGAATGGAGCGGTGTGAATTTTCATCCTCTTCTATCCTGTAGACTGTAGAGAGTCTAGAGTTTATAGTTTAGAAATTAGTCAAGTATTTCTAATTTCTACAGAGTCAAGAGTAGCACCAGCACCAACAAATATGACTGGCTGAATACTGAACACTGAATGCTGAGCGCTGGTGCCTTGATAAACAAATAAATTTCATGGCCTTTAATCTCATTTTTATTTCCATGTGCCTCTCTACTCGATTCTCCTTTTTTCATGTAATGTTGCTATTGTGAGTTATAAGTTTGTAAGTTGTAAGTGTTGCTCTAGACTCTAGACTCTAAACTAAAGAGATACAAGCACATAGCACAAGAATCAAACTCAAGCTTGTACATTTATACATATCATGTTTTACGCGTAAATGCTTGGATTCGGATTTTGATTTGGAACTTGGACAAGTATTCTATTTTCATCCTTGTAATTTTCCATTTCCAATTTCAATAGCAACGAGAAGACAACGACGGAGAAGAATATTACAACACCTTAGGAAAGGAAAAGGTGCATCTCGAGTCTTGAGTCTTGACATGTTACAATAATTATTATTAATTTTTCAATCCTGAGAATTTTTGTCCTTGAACTTTTTCTTTGATATTTTGCAATGCTGATTTCTCTTCCACCTTCTGCACAGGCATTGAAGATTGAAGATTGAAGCAAACATGAAAGGAAATAATGATGGAGTTGACAGCGTAAAATGTAGAATGTATAATATAGAGTGCCTTTATTACCATATTGATATGATCAATGCTCATCATTGATCACTGATTATGGTTGTGGCTGTGATTTGATTTGGTGGGGTTTGTGGTTTCTGTTTTGCGTTGCAGTGATTCTTTTCTCCTTTCACAAACATTTGTAAAGGAGAAAAACCTTTGAACATTCTGAGTTCTAAGGAATAAAAGAATCAGAACAAAACTTAATGCACATGATATCATAATATATAATAATATTATATCATATCGTACCACAAAAGTTTTTCTGTTCTTCCTCGTATTCATTTCGTCTTCTCTTTGCTTTAAATTCTTTTCATTTCCTTTTCCCCAACTTTTTGGGGGGAATGGCATGGGAAACTTCCGAGGAATTTCTTTTCTGCCATAGTTTTTCCGCCGTCTTCCATGTCTTTGTCGTCGTCTTCGTTTTCGTCTTGGATGTCATTTATTTCTTGCACATCTCGATTCTGGATGTGGATTTGGAGCATTCAGGGTTCAAGATTCAAGAGTCAAAACAAAAAGTCAATATTAAATACTGAACGCTTCTTCTTCTCGCACCGCCTTGCTTTTGGTCTCTTGGTTCTCTATCCATTCGAGTCTCGAAAGGGGTTTCATTTGTTTTTTTCCGTGGATTTAGAATCGGAATCGGAATGTGGAGAAGAGTTTTATATTGTTTTTGTTCTATTCTACATTCTACATCCTACATTCTAGATTCTAGATTGTAGAATCGACGAGTTCCACGTTAAATGTTAAATGTGGATATAAATAGTAGTTAGACATTCACTGAATCCTCTTTTGTCTTTTCCTCCAGTTTTAGCTACGTTTCTGTTCCACATTTGCTGATCGTAGTACAAAGTACAAGATCCAGTTAGACACTGTAGATATATAATACATACAGATATAGAACTAGGCATAGATGAGGATGCGCCTATAAATTGCATGTGCTCACATAAAAGATGTCTCCAGTCTCCAGAAACAAAATCAGCAGAATCAAGAATCCAGAATCCAAAGTCGTGAGTCACGTCTAAATGGTTTAAATCTCTTTCATTCCCATTTCCCATCCCTTTTCCCAATTTCCCCATTTACCAATTTCCGTTTTCCTCTTCCTTTTCGTTTTTCAGTATAAGCAAAATGAAACCCTTTCTCTCTCTCTCTGTTTGATATTTGATATTTGACCTCTTCCGAGTTTATCGATTCTAGATTCGAATCCATACCAATTTCGCTTTCCATTTCGATACTTGTTTTGTCTAAAACCTTTAAAGAGTCCTATTGTGTTTATTTCATCCGTGGGCCGAATAAAAATATTTAAAGACGGGCCAACTCGTGGAAAAATTCTCAAAAATATTTCGCCAGTTTCCTGATAAATTCCCGAAAACAAAACCCCAAAAAGTTGATGGCGTCGAGTACTTTGTTCGGAGCCTTCGGCTTCTTCGTCGATTGACGCTATTTAAAGCGGTCAGGTTTAAGGGGTTCCACAAGCCAAACCATTGAGGGCCAATTTTTGGTGCCGGAACAAAATTAGTAGTAAATTTTATGTTCTACAGCTTTGCTTTTGCATGTGTAGGCAAAATACTTTGGCGTCATGGTTAAAAGTACCCCACCCAAAAAGACTCCAAATCCCATAGTACTCTTTCGCGGCTACCTTTAAAATTCAAATTGCCTGCCTTTTCCCAATACCCAATATCAATGCACAGCATTTAGCAATGGTAATTGGTAACAATTTTAATGATGATGTTTCTGATTTAATGTTAAGTTTCATGATCCCCATTCCCCATTTGACGCGTAAAATGATGGGATACAATTTCTACATTATTTGTAAAATTTACCAATTGCCTTTCTTTTTCCGCATTTCCTTTTCCTCTACGCATTTGCTGCTTCATATTTGGTATTTGAAACGGACGCATTACTACGTATTACACATTTTCTCATTGAATTGCTTTTTTACTAGTGATAGTCACGATTCACAATAGATCAAGAATCAAGGATCAAGAATGCTATTGAAATGGTAATGGGGCAATGTACACGTTCATGTACGTATACACTATACATAGTTTATGACATGATCATGAACAAGTAGTGACTCGTAGCTTACAGATACATAGAGATAATGCTCACTGTCTAATAGTACTAAATGTTACATGGACTTTTCCCTTTTCCATGGATTTGTATAGTTGATAGTTGATGGTTGATAGTTGGAGGTTGAAGATCAAGGAGCAGAAAAAAGGAGGAAGTAAAAGTGGAAGGGTTTTTATTATTTCCTCTTGGTCTCCATTTCGGTCTCTGTCCTTGTTCGATCTCTCCGTTATGACATGACCGCTGGGAGTGGAAATGGTTAGGAAGAAAAAGCCAGAGTACCCATTAAAAACTCCAAGCTGAACTCGAAAATCCAATCCCCGTGCAAGATTCAAGATTCAAGATGTACAGATCTCAAAATCCCAAATTCTCAAGATCTCAAGTGCAAGTGTATCTGTTTCTGGATCTGTATCAGTATCAGGCTAACTGCTCAAGATAGTACTGTTAATAGCCATAGCAAGTCATTCACCTATACCTCGAGACTAGAGACCTGGAGATCTCCAGCTTGAATAGGGAAGGTTGAAGAGTGAAGGCTGAAGACTGAAGAGTATCCTGATGGAAGATTACAATTTTTATTCTTTACAAAAAGCACCCGACATCCGACCAACCAATCCACCGACCGACCGAACATCTGAGTGAGTGAACAACGGATCAGTGATCAGAACTCGACTAAAAATCCTTTACCTTATTTCTTATTTCATCTCCATTTTCTATTTTCTATTCTCAATTCTCCATTTCCTCAAATCCGATAAGGGTTATTTTTTCTGCTCCTCTTCTCCTGTATGGATATTCTTTTTGGTTACGTAGTCGGTTCTTTTGTGGACTGTAGACGGAGGAAAAACGGAAAGAGAAAGCAGAAAATGAAGTTGGTACTTTGTACCAGGAACCAGAACCAAAGTCCTTGTTATGCACACATCTAACTCTACACTCTATAATCTACAGTCTTGACCCATTTTCATTTTCCTTCTTCTTTGGTATAGAATATAGAGTAAAGAGTATAGAATATATAGAGTATAGAATATTTTATAGAGTATAGACTTTAGAGACGTTCCTAGTTGGTTGGTATTGGCATGAGATACATATTACACATAGTGATTGGACTTCATTTTCATTGAAATCTGCTCATTCTCATCCATTGTCATACTTTATGAGCTTAGAAAAGACTCGTCAAAGTCTGCTTTTTAAAGGTTGGATAATACCTAAACGAAAGAAAGGGAGAAAGGCAGAAAGAAAGAAAACCAGAGAAAGGAAAGAAAAGAAACCATCCATTGACTACTGAGTACCGCGGCTCAAAAAAATACTATTGTGATGAGGCTGAGGATGAGAGATGAGAACTGGAAAAGAGGAAAATCATAAGAGTCAAACTCATTCAAGCTGGAAGCTGGTTGCTGGAAGACAAGAAGCAAAAAAGACAGAGAGCAAGTTGGAGAAGGGAAAATTGGATCGGTCACTTGATCGGAGATCAGATCATTCGGATCTACCAAATACCACATAAGGATAATACGAAATGTACAATGTACAAAATACAGTATAAGATCAAATGAATACAGATAAAATTAGAACCTATCTTCACTCTCCACTCTCCACTCTCCTCTAGACTCTAGACACCTTTTACAAAACGTAACGTTATTTTTCCTCGCAATTTCCAGTTAGAGAGCTAATGTACCGTATCTAGTACGTACTGTATGTAAGGGACTTGTGTCGTGTGTCTTTTGTTTTGTGTTACTTGATTTTTTTCCAAAATTTAGAATTGAATTAAGCTAAACTACAATTTTTTTTATTTCTTCTGTTTCCGGGCCAAATACCCCAAAACAAAGAATGAGCTATCATTCATGGTTGGTTTTAACTTTTAACAGAGGTCATTTTCTGGTAATGGACATTCATCATTCATCGTCCCAAGTCAAGTTGGGTCGTAAAACATCACAGTAATTTTTTAAATTGCCTTTACGTGATCAATTTCTCCGTCTCTGTAGTCTCAGTTCACAGTTCACAATTCACTATTCGCAGTCCGTAGTTCAGAGTGTCTTCTCACACGAATCACAGCTCACAGCAAACAGCGACATAGTACATTAACGTCAACGTTTCTTAAATTTATAGGAAGATGGCTGCAAGAAAAACTTGTAGACAGCAGCACTAGGCTTGTTACTCACAACTCTTTGTTCACTCAAGACTCAAGACTCGAGACTCGAGAGATCTTTGCAAGTTTTTATAGTCTACCATTGAAGCTGTTAGCAGTTAGCAAGTTTTGCCTTCTGACTTGTGACAAGTGAGTTCAGAGTGCTAAAATATATACATAGACATGTTATGTAAATTGTACATACATGGTACACTATACAAAATTAATCTGTATCTATAGACTCTAGACTCTATACTATATACTATCTACTACATACGAGAATGTACACAGAACCGAGGTTAGTGTGCATTTTCAATCATAAGAATCACAAGTCACCAGCTTTTCAATGTCCAAAGCCAGAAACATGTGATATGTGATAAAAGCCGAGTCCAAGAATAAATATGATCCAAGTTTGGTTAGAAAATCTCAATTCAAGTTCAATAATAATAACACAAAAACATCAAATATTTATGAATTTTTCTGTGCTATTATATTCAGGTTTTGTCCATCAATGTTCAGTGTTTAGTGTCCAAAATCAAGTGTCGCTATATTGTGTAGTCGAATTTACATCGTAAATCTTACACATGATAAATATTCAATATTCAGCTCACCGTTCACTGCAAGACATGACGCAATGGAATGACACTCTTGGAATATTAAACGCCAGAAGCTGTTATCAGCTCAGAGCAAAAGAAAAAAAAGTAGAGGTGGACTATGATTATTGTTTTTATTGTCTAATTTTAGTTTTAATCCTTCACCTTCAGATTTATCCTATATCGCGAGCCATGAGCCATGACCAATGCCAATATGTTAAAATGTAAAATGAAAAAGCAATCAATTTCATCAATTATTATTATTATTATATTATTTTCATTTTTTGTCCTTTTAATTGTATTTCCAGCCTAATTATTGTCCAGTTCATAAATCCTGGTTTTAAGAGTTTATGACCATAATTGATAATTGATAATTGATAATCGATGGTCGATAGCTGCTGAAAAGTTTGCAAAGCCTTAGAAATTATTGTGTCGACTTTAATCATTTTACATCTCGCTTGGTCGCACTTTTAACTCGTAACTCGTAAAAGTTATACCAGAGTTTTAATCCACAGAAAATCGGCGAATGCAAATTTAGATGAATTTCAAAATGGTGTCGACGTTTACAATTATCCTTGTATGTACATAATATATACCCTGTACCTGCACTCACTCTTAAATCTTCAACTACAAGTTTAATATCCATGCACACCAAGTTGTACTTTCGGTGCCTTAAAAGGACTAAGCTAGAAACTAGACACTAGACATTAGATATTAGATATTAGACTAGGTGCTCCAGTCAAATTCATAAAAAATAAAAAAAAGTCATTTTATACACCGTCTTTTGTACACGAACAAATCTATCTGTATTGTAGTTTTGTATTCCGCCATATTGTGTTCCAATCATGCATCTCCTTTTTATGTCAGGAGTCAGCTATTCTGAATCAAAATACGTGCACTATACACTATACAGACATCCAACCGTAAATTCTGAATACAAGTTCTCATTTTTTAATCTTGTTGAACTGATCCTTGATCGATTCTCATCAAAATGAAAAAAAAAACAAATTCCATTATTATATCATTTCTTGTTACTTATTGCGTCTCAGGTCTCACATGTCTCATTTGTATTGTATTGTGTATTCTGTATTGTACACTTTATATATTATTATTTTTTACTATTACAATAATTTTTATATAACTTATAACTGTAACTTTAGTTGTATCATGGATTTTTAATTCAAAGCTCAATATTCAATATAAATATGTGTTCAAAATTCAAAAGGTCTATTGTAGATTCTCGATTTTCGATTCTCTAACAAGAACAAACTTGACTGTTCCCTGTTCACTGTTATAAATACAAATTGCAAATTGCACGATGTCATGCCTTTCTCAAAACTTTTTCATAATTCAAAATTCAAAACTACTGTAGATTACAGAGTACATAATAATTAATAATGCTCCATAATACTATACAGTCTTCAATCCATCCAATTCTAATTCCCTGCCAATGCCCATGCCGATGTCAGTTCAATATGTCGCTGAGAAGGTAGTGTATAAAAGAAATATAATGGAAATGTCAATTGTCAATTTGCTGTTACGGTATTTGGCTGTACAAAAATTCCAAATTGTATTATGCGTCTTATATTCAATTATTATTATTATTACTATTATTATATTATGACTGTTATGTTCAATGTATCAGTTATTGTTGTCAAAGACAATTTTAAAATTTTCAGTACAGCTATTTTATCCGCATATTATTTTTTTTGTATGGTGTGGAATTCTGTGACTATAAATTCAACGTAAATTTGTAGTTTGATATTGAATTTTACTAAGGAAGAATCAAGAATCACGAATCAAGAATTCAAAGATAATTGCTATTTATCTATATAATATTATATAACGGTTCTTTAATAGCATAAAGAATAAAGCACAATACATAATATTATACTTTTGAAAGGAAAGGAAATTGATGCTTAAAACTTTTGAACTAAAATAAACGTTGATGCAATCTAAATTTAAATACGATGATGCAATTTCAAATTTCAAATTTCAAGTAGTGGGCGGATTCAAGTAATGAGAATAAAGGCAATTACAAATATTCCTACATTCGTCTGCTTGTCATTTATTTTATTCACTACATTCTACAATCTACAATTTACATTCACTGTACATTTTTTACAAGTGAAATTTCACAAAATAATATAAACAAGTTCAAGTCTAAAGTCTCAAGTCTCAAGTGTAAACCATCGTTTGTCTTTACCTTGACGAAACGTTCACATTTGAGTATGAGATTTGAGTATGCTAATTGGAAAAAATACTTGGAGGTACTTGAACTCTGTCTCCTTCGTTCTCTCGCTTCCATCATTGTAATTTGTACACGAATGTTGTATGTCTAATCTGTAATGTGTATAGTGTATAGTGTATGCTGTACATTGGATAAAGCATCTAAATGTACATGTATTTCCATGTGCAAGCAACGTGCGAATTTTTCTCATTTTTCAATGTAGGTTCTGGACTCTGGATTCTGGATTTTGGAGCCTCCAAAATTCCAACCAAACGTTTTCCTATACCTACTACATTACTAGATACGCACATTTTTTCAGGGAAAAAACTACTTGAGTCATTAAACAAGCTGCATAAACTTAAATAGCCCACTCATTAAACCTTACGACTAAACTTGTTGGGGTATTTACTATTTACTGATGGTGACCGGATGTACACATAATAAGATGTCTACGATCTACACTACAGACAATATTATCATTTACCATGATCCTGGACCCTGAATAAGGGAAAAGTAATTTAAAACAAGTGAGCACTGAAAATGTTTCAAAAATTGTCATTTAGTCTTTTAATACAAGATGGTTTCAAATTTTATCCTGCACATCGCATATCTACTGCCCATTGTCCATGCTCCATGTTGTATAATTTATAATGATAAGACTTATACTAATTAGACAAAACTTTCCAGAAATTTTTAAACCGTTTTGCAAACAAATACGCGAAAAATTGCAGATTTGAAAAGCTATTAAGGCAACTTTTCAAATCTCAAAGATTGGAATCTGCAACTTTTTAAACTGCTCCAGTCTCCAGTCTCCAGTACACATAAAGATTTGTACACGAAAATGTGATGTAGATTATAAAAAATGTGCGGTGTACATTACGTATAGGAACACATGTAGAGGTTGATACATGCATGGATGCATGGATTTATTATTCTGCTCAAACCTCAAAGACTTTATCTTTCCTCTCTTCAAAAATCTAGAATATAAAACCTCAAATCTAGAATTTAGAATACTTATAATATCAGCATTAGGCATCTCTATATCCATAATTTTATATGCACGAATGCCAGTGCGAATGTGAATGTGACTGCAAAATTCAGTCTCGATTCTCAATTCTCGATGTACACACACTGCAAACTACACACGCATCTTCTTCTTGTACATATATACAATATACATACATATGTGTACGTAGTATAAACATGTACGATGTAAACAAGATGTTGAAGATGTGGGGAAGAAGTTGTGAAAAAAAGAGAGTATTATAAAATAAAATAAAATAATCATGACAGAAAGAACATGAGTGTTAGTTGTTAGTATTATAGATGCGAAAAGCATGATAGTTGAAGACTCGAGACTCAAGACTCAAGACTGAAGATGAAGTAGAATTAGAATTAAAAGTAGAAGAATATGACATGGAAGAAAAGGAGGAGGAGGAGAATAAGAAATAAAGAATGAAGGAGAGAGAGAAAGAATGAATGTTTTTTGAGATTGTAAGGTTCCATGTCCTCTTCGCTGTTTGTATCCATAAAAAGGTTAGCAACGACCAGATAAGAGGGAAGCAAGCGAAAGACAAAGAAGATGGTAGTGATGGCGTGGTAGTTGTACATAGAACGTAGAGTCTAGAGTCTAGTGATAGTGATGATGGTGGTGAAGCACCTTGAGCAATAAAAATAAAAAAGAAACCCAAAAACCTCTGTAGCTACATTTCATTTTGTGTTTTGTCAGACTAAAAACACAAGACACAAAACACGGCAGAGAGACAGTGCCAAAGAGCAAAAGAAGGCAGAACGTTGAACGCAGATTTTCTCATTCTGCTCATATTAATGTTAACCATGTAATTTTCTACATACATATAATACATTATACATAAACTACATATACGTTCCAAGTTCTAAATGTGTGCGCCTTTTTACGATAATATATATATATCGGATTATATAACACCGTAGTGAATACATATGTATATATCAGCATCAGCACCACCACCACCAGTATAAGTCTGAAGAATAAACGCTTCAAATTCTGATGCAAATTGCCGAGGATTACATCAATATACAATATACACTCTACATTCATACATGCATGCATGTACACGGTAACAAGTTTCTCACCTAAAACGTAACATATGAGACTCATTTACAGCACATTGATAGATGCGCTGTA
>JAQGBH010006076.1:0-13116 GCA_034698265.1 Sminthurinus aureus | reverse complement strand
TCTTCAATCCGTTTTTCTCTCAACTCTGAAGTAAACTCGTAAGAGTTTTTAACCTGGAATTTTCCATCCGAAATTTTGTTCAGGATCTTTTTTAGAAAAATAGCAAGATTATAAGATGCGGAGTATCTGAAGTTGACAATGGGACGAAGGGGATGACCCGGCTTATGAATCTTTGGCAACCCAAAGAAATTGGGCGTTTTCTCTCTTTTCATAGTTATGAATTTGAAATCCTCTTCTGACAGTTTCTCACTATCCAGCAGACTTTTCGCCAATTCTTTAATTTGAGTCACACATTGCTCATGAGGATTTGACTGAATCAAATTGTATGACGGCGAGGACAAAATCTCTGTACACTTCCTCTGGTATTCAGATTTGTCCAAAACTACGGTTTTATTCCCTTTGTCAGCATTTGTGATGTGAATGTTTTTGTTTTTCTTCAAAGCTTGGATTTGACAATACGGGATTTGGATTTTGGAGTTTGAAATTCTCTTCTTGTCCTTCCTGAGAACTCGTTCAACTTTGGCCTTGATCTCTGCCTTTTCTCCATCCGAAATTTCAGTCTTTGTAAGACCATAGTCAACATCATTAATGGTGTCGAAAATGTACTCACGTTTCTGAGTCGGTTCAATAGCAAACTTGTTGCCCAGTGACAAAATTTTGATCTCCTCCTCAGAAAGCTGATGTGTGCTGAGATTCACAACCCACTTCTTCTCTTCTTCAGTGCATGTCTTTGACCATGTCGGCTGTGGAACTTGTTGAGAGTGACCTTGTGCATCTTTAAGACGATTCAATTTCCTCATCTGATTGGACTTGAATTTATGATCCATCTTCTGGTTTTCTAGTTCCACAAGAGGTTCAATCATGGGAACAACCGATGGGATTGTTGAATCTAAGACCTCCTTGAGAATTCGTAATTCCACTTGAACCACATGAAGTTTGGTATATTGCTGTCTCAAAGCCTCTGACCCGAGTTTCAGTTCAAAATCATGAACCATCTTCTTGACATGTTTTGTCATTTTCAATGTTGTTTTGACCTGAAGGGATTTTGGAACCAAACGATTCTGACGACAGCTTCTCAAAAATACAATGTTGTTGTTGATGTGGATTCGCTTTTCTTCTAACTTTTGTAACCTATTCAACTTCGTAACACTAGACCCGTCTGCATGATCCAGTAATAAGTTTTTTACTTCCTTCCAACCGCTCTGCATTGCTATTTGTATGTAGTCAAAGTAGACTTAACGGTATTCACAGAATTTATTCAAATTCTCGAGCTTTCGGTGCCAACCATTAAACCAAAACAAATGGTTTAATGCCAAGCATTAAACCATTTCCAATTTTGAATTTTCGTTTTGTTGCGAATGATCAACTAAAATTTCGTACCCTGCTCCGAGCGACCTCTTCTGGCTGACTTCTTTCACATAAAACCAATATGAAATTGGTCGAGTTGAACTCGCCCGTTTCTGGATTGAAGTAGGAATCCATCACAACGCCGTCGATACAAAAGTCCTCCAGGATCTCGCTCCACTTTTCATCCCGAGCAACTTCTCGTGACAAAATGCTTCCGTTTTGATAAAAACGAAACCTGGCAGAATTTTTTAAAATTAGCTACATCTCCTGGCTCACTTGTTTATTATTTATTATGTATTATAAATGAAAAGAAATGGAAAAAGGTTGTTACTCTTTTGGGAAAAAAGGATGACGACTTTCGTCTTTTCTTGATCTCTGTAAATGAGGAGGCACCAGAACCGTCGGCTTTGGGCAAAGGCGAAATTGAAATTCCAAAATAAATGTCGTATTCAAGTTCTCTGCTTCTCCAATGGAATTTGAACTTTGGTCTTCGCGGGACTTTTCAAACTTGGGATGCCAATTGTCGCTTTCGATAAAAGTGCAGGGCGGTGCGGGGGGCGGGCTGAAGCTTATAGCCATTCCGGCGGGACAACATTTTCTTATCGTACGAATTCCTGTGGAATTCAACGTCAAGTTCCCCTCATTTCCACTTGTTTCTTGACCCCTGCTTCCTGAAAATAACAAGAGAAACGTGAATAGGAAAAATGGGACAAATCTCAACATTTTTAAATTGTTTGTGATTTTACAGTTGAGTGAAAATTGTAGCAAAACTATTTCATTTCTACAGACAAATTCTGCGGACATGAAAATTGAATTCTCACCATTTTTGCATGCAAATTTGTACAGGATTCTGCGGACATTGTCAATTTGTCCTTCCGAGTTTATGATGAATGTGGAATGAGGAGGTTTGGACTGTGCAATAAATCTGGATTGAGACACCAAGTTCCGGTGTTGAATAATTTATTGGGAGCAAACACGTCATATAAATTACTAGACCTTGAGATAAACACAGGAAAAAATCCATTTGGCTTTTCTTTTGGGTTTTACATTTTAACTCCATCCTAATTTTCATCTAATGACAAATGTATTTTGTATTTTGCAGCATTTTCATAATTTTCCTGAGCATCAAAATCCGCACATAAATTCTTTAAAGAGAATCAAAACTTGTACAAAGTTTGAGAGTTGACTCGCTAATTCTCGGAACCAAAACACAATTTAAATGCAACGTTGATCATGAAAAGAGCAACAAGTGACGTCAGCTGTACGCGGAACTAAATGAGTGAATCAACAATCAACAACCTGGATCAGCGCAATCAACGATGAATCGAATGTCACAATGAGCGATGCCAATTCCGAGAAACGGATAAACAAGAATGCACAAACGCAGTTGAAAACAATTGCACGACCCATTTTTAAACGAGGATGAGACTGCTGCCAAGTTCAACTTGACTTGGATTTCAACTTTTATGACGCAAATTTTAGGTGTATGATTTCAACGATAATTTATTGTGTATGCAGAATAACTGAGTGAAAGAGTGTCAAAAAATCTCAAAAAAAATGTCAAAAAGAGTTAAAACTGTAGACAAAAAATGTAACTTTTTTACAAAGTATTTTTCAACTTTTATTACTTGATTTTGTTCATTTGATTTGATTTCGTTTCTTTTCATTGCGAATAAATTGACTACAAAAATAAATAATGCGACGGCAGAATTTAAAATAGTTTCTTGTTTCAAAGAGAGGTTTTTGATTTTGGTTTTAAAGTGTAGCGAAGATGACGACAGTTTGTTTGAGTTTGAGGTGAAAAGAAGTCATCAAATTCGGAGGGGTTTTTCCAATTCCATTTCTGGTTCAAGTTTCATTCCATTAAAGTTCCTCGGAGGGTGGTGGGTGGAGGAGGAGGCTGGAGGAGGAGGGAATAAAAAAGCTTAGAGGGGAGAAGTTCGTACGAGTTTGTTCCAAAAGTAGTTGTAGTTTTCCAAGTTCATTTCCAGTCCAGTTCCAAATTCAGGATGCAAATCGAGTGCAAGAAACCCGAGTTTAACAGATTCCAGCCTTCTCAACGGTGTAGACGTCACCTTTTCACACAAAATTCAAGTATTAGTCAAATCACTTTTTAAAAAGGCAAAAAACGGGAAGCGGAATTTTGTAAAATTCAAAGTTCAAAATGGAGATAAAAAAAAGAAATAAAATGTGTTGAATTTACTTGGTTTGCCACCGGCAGCGGCGATGGTTTGGTCCAAGCACTTTTGGATTCCTTGGAGGATCGAGTCCTTTTCACCTGGGTTGAACTTGAGGACGTATGGGTAGTTGTGGTTGGTGTCTAAACACATACAACACATAATCATTAACCGCTCACAACTCATCACAAACTAATCAAGCTAAACAAAGAATGGAAAAGAAACTTACTCTTTCCTCCGGAAGCGTTCAAGCTAACGCTGCTTTTCTGTGGGCAAAATCAAAAAAAAGAAGTAATAAAAACGGAAAACCAAAAGGTGTAAATGTGAAAGATGTGAAAGGGGAAGTGACTCACGTAGACGATGCAGTTGGGAGTTGGTGCTTGTAAATGTCCCTTGTTGTTTTCATAATCGACCTCAAGGGCTTCCATGCAGCTCTTGTACTTGCCGGACTACAAATTCAACACCAAACAAATTCATTTAATTATTTCACAAAACCTCAAAGTAGAAATAACTGATAACTTGATTGGGAATAGAAATTTGTTTGTTACCTGAGAAGCCAAGTCGATGGCGGAGACGCAGGCGAGGATGCCGAAGAAGGCGAGGAAGGTGTAGGTGTTCATGTTGCTGTCAATTCCTGTACTCGGAGGACTCAAAAAATAATAAATGTTCTCTCGAGAGAAGTGGCTGATGGAATGAACGAGCTAGAGAATTTCTCACAATTTACGTCTTCAGCTCGGCCCAGTTCAATGCCAATTCATCCCTCGTGTTTACACAACAAACACTTCCTCCTCATTCAGCCTCTTGTTGACAGTCGAGTCATTTAAACAGAACCCAATTCCACACACAATACACCGAAATCGATTCATCCGCACGGATTGGAACGAATCAATGGATGACGCCGTCACACCGAGTTGTTTGTTTGTTACACGACCCCGATTCCCAGAACAAAAATAGGACAGCATGAATCAATCACTCACAAATCACATCCAACATTCCCAATCCATCACATCACATCCACGTGTCAAAACTATACAAATGTCATGCACTTTAAATTCTCAATTCCCAAATTATTTTCCTTCTCAATGCCAAAAATGTATGCAACACTAAAACTTATTTTTGTCCCCATTTTTAGATCAATTTGCGGATTTCCCCATTTTGAAAACATGCAAATTATGAAAATGTAATTTTTGCTCCATATCTGTTATTAAGTGCAAAAATGCATTTATCGTTGTTCACATGATTCATCTCTTTTGTTTCCCTTTCTCAATAATTGTGCTTTTTCCTCTCTTTGAATCTCATTCTCACGCTTTCCACGCGGAGGAAAAAATGTACGTTTTTATGAAATTTCATCATTTTGATATATATATATATGCATTGAAAATGTGAGGTTTATATTGACGACAAGTCTGTTCTCTATGCTCTCGATTCTGGATTTTGGATGCATGTGATTCAAATTTGGTGAATACAAAAATCAATTAATGCTAAAATTATCTAAAATTTGATGCGACTCGTAAATTGTCCTTGCCTGTTTGTATTTTGTATTTTGTAGTTATGAAAAATCAACAGCCGTTTAAAATGCAAAGTATTTTGTCAAAGTTGAAATAAGCGTGAATTTTTGTTGTTTTTTTGTTTTTTGTTTTTTTTTTTGTAAAAAAATTCATTTCTCTTTAATTTGTTTCATAATTTCAAGTATTCGCGTATCAAATATTTGTTATTTGTTGGTGCGATGAGTTTTCTGAGTTGAGGGGGTTGATTCTGCGGGGGACAAGAGACGGGGAGACGGGCAAGGGGAAGGGACAATTTTAACGGAGATCCTTTGGCATGCCGAGTCTTTTCCATTGAGTTTCCTTCCACTTTGATTGTCATTCCGAGTTACAGTGAAGCGCCGGTGAAAGTTCGGCTGGAAAGCGGCGGAAATGGGTCAAGTTGTGAGGGAAATCTAACAGGATCCTTGTTTCACAATTTCGTAAACTGCAACAGCAAAATAAAAGAAAGGGTCAATTTTGTACTTTAATCAAGCATTTTCAAGGGAATTAAAATGGGAGGAAATTTTGAAGTACGATATAATTATTGAAGCGAGTGGGTTAAAAAGGTTTACCTGATCCGGCTCCAGAACTCGCAATAGCAGCATCGAGACAAGTCTTGATTCCCTGGAGCATCGAGTCCTTTTCTCCAGCCTACAGTCAAAATGGAAATAATTTTAGCCACAATTCACACCCGAGTTGATTAATAAATTAATAATTGGGTTAGGAAATAGTTTTACCTTGAAGTTCAAGTTGTAGGGGTAGGCTGAAAAGAGGAATACAATTATTAAAGTAAACTCAAATTCAAGTTTGGTTGATTAATTTGTTGGTTAATTGTGCTACCTTTGTCGGAGGTGACTGTGAGTGCCTGGGTGAATTTGATACAAGATGGTGGAGGTGGTTCTGAAAATAAAAAACGGAGCATTTCCTTTTATTCAACTGAATTGAAAAGAAGGAACAAGCAAAGCGGAAAGGTGAAATGTAAAAGTGTGTGTTTTTTTACCTAAATGTCCCTTGTTTTCATAGTCGTTTTCCGTCTTTTCGAGACATGCCTTGTAAGAGCTGGCGGCTTTGCTGAGGTCAGCGGCGGAAACGTAGGCGATGACTCCGAGGAGAAGGGCGAGAGTGTAGCTGTTCATGTTGAGAGGGGATTAGGAAATTAGGAAACGGGTAAGTGGAAGCGACGGTGTGTCTTGAGATGATGTGAGAGTGAGAGAGAAATGACGAGCTCCCTCAAACCTCAAGCCACACCATCACCCATTCTTCATTCAATTCAATCCACAACAAAGTGGGGATGAATGGAGCCATTCTTTATTCCTTGATTCAATCAACCCACTCTCCTTCCGCGTCATTCATTCAGCCACAACTAGAATGTTGACATTCAATTGAATTGGAACGGCATGCCAAAATACCACAACTCCGCCACTTCTTACTCCAATTAACCAATTCATCAACATGGAAAATTACAAAATTCCCTAAATTAACATGACACATAAAATTAGAAATGCCATGCTGCAAAAATATAAAAATATATGAAAGGGGAAAAACGGGTAAGAGGATGATTTCAACTTGGGTTTAGCATCAAACTAATTAATCAGAAAAAATGACGAATAAATCAAATATTAATTTACACCTACGGCATTTCATTTTTTCCGCCGGGACGAAATGAATAAAGATGCACGCAAAATGAGGCTAAGTGTGTGGCCTTTACTGATGAAGAAAACATGAATGCTGACCTGTGCTCCCACATTTGGTTGCATATTATGACCATATATTTTACGATGTATGTAATATGGAGCGTGTTGTTTGGTCCATACACACGTGATCAAATGGAGAAGTGTCAAGTCATTTCCGGTCTCCTCATCATACCACTTTCAATGGCCTCCATTTCAATCCACCATCAGAACATCAACAACAGTTGGGAATATCAGAAGAGAATGCAAAGTGTGCAACAACCAAAAGATGAATCAACATCCCGACAACACATTTTTATTCATTAAAACAGGCCAAATTTGTCTTTTACTTACAATACGTTCCCACACCCAGAAACCGAGAAATAAACAACAACTGGGACAGAAAATTCATGTCCTTTTAGGTTTGTCTACCCCCAAAATATTTGCATTAGAAAATCGGATGGAAAATATGCAAGGAAAACTACAGGAGAATTTCCCACACACATCTTTTTTCATGCCATTTCATTTGTCTTTTCCTTGTCAACATGTGTAAAGGTGACTTTTTTTGGGTAAAAACAGAGAGGTCTGATTTTAGTGAAGGAAAAATATCGACATGCGGAATCTTCATTTGTGTCATTTTTGTGCAATCGCGGGTACTCGTAAAAATAGTATGGAACATTCAGCCAATCAGAGAAGACCCGTCACTCTGCAACTTGACTCACGTGGCCTCGACTTGAGTACGAGTTTTCGTCAACATTCATACGCCTTAAAAATTAAAAATACTTATGTGAGTTTGAACCTGAAATTCCATCGTTAAAGTTCCATTGTTCACGAGGCATCCGATAGTAAAATCAGCCATGAAAATTCCTCTACATACGGGCAATCAGCACAAACTTACATGCCTTAGGCTCTGCCGATTCCATTCCTTGATTTAGTTACAACCGCAAAATAACAGCAACAACCGCAACAACCGCAAAACAGGTTCAGATTTCAAATTTCGGACATTGCAACCAGAATGATGGGAAAGGGTGGATTTTCCAAGTGGGCAGTTGCCTTTTCCATTGTCATAGCAACATTTGTGTTAGTTGTTGTTGAGGGTTCGGACGAAAAAAGCCGAGCAAATTTCCCCGGCATTCAAAGTGTCGCGGCGGATCGGAGTGTCGGAGATCGGAGTGTTGGCGATCGAGGTTTGACTGATATCCGTCCGATTTGCGGTGACTGGGTGAAAATCCGGGAAAATTTGGATCCGGGTGCTCTCAACAGACTCGTGGAAAAGGAAAAACTCTCCCTCTTCAATTGCTACGGTAAACTCGGTTTTAATTTCAAATTCCAGCTCAAAACTAAATCTTTAAAGACATTTGCTGTATTATTTATCATTTATCGTGGGTTTTGTTGATCCCGGAGCAGACGAAAACGACGATGGGAAATACAGCTTGACGGAATTTTTGAATTTGTTCCGACTGATTTCGGGGGGTGGACGACCGACCAATCCGGAAAATAGGAAGAACCTCTTTAAATCCCTGGACACAAAGAAGGACGACTTGCTTTCCTTTGACGAATTCAAACACTTTGACATCATCTTTTAACCAGAAAAGTAAACAAAAAGAATCACCCGAAAAGTGTATTTTCTCAAGGATCAAATATCATACTTTATTTCAAGTTGCATAAAACATGCTTGAATCAAAATAATTCTACATCAAAAATTGACGGCGATTAAATGTTTTGCCGAAATTACGACATGATTGAGCAGTGAATAAATAAAATGGTTTAATTTTAGAAAATGTTGAAAAAATTAATATAAAAGTCTTTTCAATTGTTTTTTGACCGAGTAGTAACATATTCATGTAATTTTCAAGGGGTGAAACAAACTTTGCCGCTACAATTTAATTTGGTTGGAATAAAGAGGTGTCGCTGGGGGGTTGAGTAAAAGTGCTGAGCGGAGATTCGTGGGATAATTCATCCGACGTAATGCGGATTTATGCAGTTGCACTGACATCCTCTGCAGGTGTATCCATATTGTAAATTGTTGTTGGAACTCCCGCTCCACCAGAATTGGCAGTACAATCTGCAATAGCCCGGGTCATATCCACCACAAGTACAGGCGCCATGCATCACAGAGCACGGAAACTGAGTGCTGCATATTGGAAGGGGTGCGAGATTCGGATATTGTTTCACGTTGCTCATCTCACCACCCGGAATTAAATTCCCAACAACAACCTCATCTCCCAATTCCTCTTTTGCTTCTGTCACCTGTAAAGTTAAATTGTTCCGACTTGAAGCTGCCGTCAACTGTATTTTCCATGCCTGAAATGTTTCCACCCAAATTTTGAATTGAAGAGAGCAACAGGAAGTGAATAAAGAGACTTACGTTTGAAGCTCTCGCCATAACAAAACACAGCGAGATAAAACACACACAAATGCCCGGGAAATTTGTCATGACTTTGTATTTGAATAAAATGGGAGTAATTTGTGACTTGAAAATTCACAATTAGAGGTGTGAGGAAAAGGGAGTAAAAAGGTTTCCAAATGCACAAACTTTGTGTCCAGTTCCTCTCTGGATATTTTATGAAACAAATTTGATGAATCAATTCCCAGGAATTATCAGAATTTTATTTCGTTTCACTAAGAACAAAAAAGCTTGGGAATTTGAGTTACAAAAAAGTTGGTAGAAAAATGCTCGGTTAGTTTGTGTGCAGGTCTACGCATAAAACTGGATATGGGAAATGGAAAAGTGAAAGGGACTAAAATACACACAACGGGATTTTTAACGGTGGCTGTCCAAATCCTAATTTTGTTCCTTTTTCTACGGTCCCTTTTCCGCGTACAGCGAACGAAGAACTATACATTTTCAGGCGAATGGGAATGTTCCCGGAAATATTTCCAGCCCAGTTATTTTTCTAATCTGTTCTTGCTAAAGAATGGGAAAGAGGCTTATAGAATTTCCCGTTTTCTTTTTCTACTCACAAGAAAAGAATTAGTCAGCATTTCTGAGGATTGAGAGCTGTAGAATTTTTGGGAAATCATGTTGCCAAATTCCAAATCATCGGCCGTATAGAAAATAGAAAAAGAGCCTTAGAATCCCAATGAATTTCACAGTTAAAAAACTTGGCGACATGCAAAATGAGGATGAGATCAAATTCAGATAAAATCAACAAACTTCTTTTATTGCCCATAAACACAACCAGTTTACTTTTGAATGCGCGTGGGCTCTTGCATTTTTACCACGTGGGTTGTAAATAATTAAAGCGTACATTTAATTTGAACAAGTAAAGTTTGTCTTTTTATTTTACGGTGAATCTGATTCCAATGACAATAAAAGTGATCAGAGGAAATCGAGGAAGAAAACAGAGGAGTTTACAACCAAATTGGATGGGGTTTAAATTCGTCGTAGCTCAGTTTTTTGTCACCGTTCTTGTCGTAGGATTTGTAGAGTTCCACGTTGTTGCGCACTTCCGGTCTCTCAGGTCGCCCAACTGAAAAATGACAACATGCAAAAAATCCAAATTCATTTCAAACCACCAAAAAAGTTGATTGTTGTTTGTTTTTGTCCCACGATTTTTGCTCACCTCCACTCAAGAAGAATGCGAAATTCAAAAACTCGTTCCTTAAAATTCAATAATCATCGTGATACAGAAATTTTTATTCGTCTAAACCTTCCATGGGAAAAAATTGAGTGTATCATTTCAAAAGCCAATCAAGTAGAAATGGAAAAAGAAGACTTACAATGAAATGCTGCCGTTGTCATCGAGGTCGTAACAACGAAATAAGGCATTTTTCTCGGAGTTCGTCAGCTCTCGAACATCAACGTCTAAAATCCCATAGAAAATCAACTAAAATTCCAACCAAACGCAGCTTAAACTGATTTAAAAAGCATTTGTAAAATGTATGTAAAGTTTGAAAAATGACCCTGTCGGTTGAACTGCGGTCGAATTTGCGCCCAGTCTTTACAGGTGTCTTTGTATTCCTCAAGCGAGCGGTTTCCAAGACCACGGTTCCCCTCTCTCTTGCAGTTCGCACAAGCAAAAATCACCAAACAAAGACCCAACACTAAACCAATTTTGGCCGCCATCTTCGCAACCAAAAGTAAGCAGTAGTTAATTTATCGAGAGGTTTTGTTCCAGTTCTGGATTTTAATCAGTCTAACCCAACTTTTTCTTCTCTTACATATTATTCTCATTACACATTCACTTTCAGCAACAGCTTCATCAGAGTTTATTGCCGAGACATCCGCTATTAAACCAGGAATTCACTACCAAATGTGTCGAATATCGAGTGTGTAAATTCAAGGTTATTTCTGACACGCAGTCCATAAAAATATAAACCATGAGTCAAAATAGACGCCATCAGCGTTTCTTAGCACAAGTCACTAGCAAAATTCAAAACAACACTTATGACGCGCGCTTCCAAATTTTGATGACAAAATGCAAAACACAAAATCCTTCTGATTAGAGAGCAGCGACAAGCATTTTCATATCCAAGCAAATGTGAACGCCCTCCACCCAAAACAGAGAGGCAGACTCTTTTTATTTCCCCCCTATTTTTTATGCTTCAATCTTGAGTCATGCACCTTTCAAAATGAAACCCGCTCCAATATGTAAAAATGAAAAGTATGAAAAAAGGGAAATAGTAAAATCTCAAAAGAAAGACCCTCGATCGATAATTTTGAATCAAGTTTGTACACATTGTGCTTTTCAACCCATAAAATAGCTGGCACGAGATTTTTAGGTCCCCACGGGAAATAAAGTTAAAAATCCTCCGTTCCGGGAGGTTTGGATTCGCCTTTGAAACATAAATGTCTAAAGCTCCGGAAGCAAAGCTACGTAGTCAATTGCGTCTGTATGTGCGTGTAAAAACACGTTTTTGGACCTTCCCACGTCATTTTAGGTCAAAGCAAAATTTATATCTTTTAGGTTTGACCCCCACTTTCCCTCACCAGGGTCGGGTCGGGGTTAGTTGGGTGACCATGTAGATACATACTTGCTCCAATGTTTATCGGGCCCATGCTATGCGCTGGCAATGTGTACACCGGGGTGGACAGGAGGAAATAAACACTCAGCTTCGCTTCCCAGAAAAAGGACAACGAAAATGCACATGTTGAAGCTGGACCAAAAAACCCAGGAAAATTCAATTCCAAAGTGCACGTACAAAAAGAGGAAAACCGAGACCAAAACCTCCAAGGTGAAAGATGGTTTTGCACACGAGTCCAAAATATATGCAAGAAATATTATTGACGTTTCAAAAGCAGTGAGCTCCCGCTATTTGCTTTTGTGTATAACAGCACCAAATTAACAGGTTAAAAGCGACATCTACTAGTCGCTTCAAACTACACTTTGACAAGTTCGCCTTTGAGTTGATTCATGTTTTACCTACAAACAGATAAAGTCGTAAAATTGAGTCGCATCCGCTGATTTGCATACTAATTGCGCGTTTGTGTTGATATTTTATGTATTTTGACGATGGACTGTCAACAGAAACACACTAAAAACGACAAACTCTTAAATCAACTTTGAAACATGCTTTGCTGAAATTCAAATCCAGTGGAAATGCAGAATTCGGTCCTCAATTTGTCATTCTTGAGTCTCGTCGCTGTTCCTCTTCTACTTTTCTTCCTTTCCAGTTGGTTCAATTTTCATAAATGTCAAAGCAAATTGTAAAGCAGTAAATTTGGATGGACAAAATGAGTGTAATGTGTGTTTTGTGTTTTGTTGCAGATGTGGAAGATGCGAGTGGGGTTGAGATAAAGCACTCGGAGTGCTTTCTCTGCTGCTCCCGCAAACGATGCGAGGGTCTTTCCAGTCGGTCTTCAGGGGCCACATGTCGAACCAGGTGCAAGGCGGAGTGCTTCTTAAGATCCCATCACCCAGACTGCGAGTCAGATGAAGACAGCGACGAAAACCAGGACAACAATAACAACAACAACAACAACAACAATAGCAATAAGAATAAGAAAAACAGTAACAGCAACGACGACGGTAACAACAACAACGATAACAATAACAATAATAACAACAACAACGACAAAAAAAGCAATAAGAATAAGAATAAGAAGAACAATAACAATAACAATAACAACAACAATAGCAATAAGAAGAACAGTAACAACAACGACGACGGTAACAACAACAACAACAACGGTAACAATAACAACGATAACCACAACAACGATAACAATAGCAATACGAATAAGAAGAACAATAACAATAACAACAACAATAACAACAACAATAAAAACAACAATACCAACAACGACGACGACAACAACAACGGTAAGAATAACAACAATAACAATATCAATAAGAACAAGAATAAGAAGAACAATAGCAGCAACGATAAAAACAACACCGACGATAACAACAACGATAACAATAACAATAACGATAACAACAAAAACAACAA
>JAQGBH010006075.1:0-13122 GCA_034698265.1 Sminthurinus aureus | reverse complement strand
ATCAAAAACATGTTGTGTATTCTCATGTATAAACGAAAATTAAAAAAGGTCTCAGACCAAAAAAAATAGAGAGTATGTTGTGTGTAGGCTAAAACACATAAGATTGAAGGAAGTAAAGGAAAGCCACACCATGGATTTTTTTGGACTTAAAACAGTTGAGCAAAAATGCATTGCAAGTTTTGAATTATTTAAAATTATTTCCTTTAAATTTTGAAAGAGATTAGGGAGGGAAAAGACAGATTATGGATTATGGATGGTGGAAGAAGAAATATGACAAGATATAAACCTATTAAAAAGTCAAATGAAAAAAAGAAAGAATGATGACTTGAAAATGTAATTCATTTTTAACAGAGCTTAAGTGGAAGTTGAAGAGGATTGTACATAATTTACTACCTACTGCTTACTACACAGTAGACAGTAGGTAGTAGAGATGAGAGAGTAAAAAGCCAAAGTATTATGTTACTCTGTGGACTGTGGACTGTGGGCTTTACGCTAATATTAAGTATGTGTAAAATACTGCTTTAAGGCTACTGCTACTGCTCTTGGCTCTTGCCATGGTTGATGTTGATGTATGTTTATATTTACAACATTTGTGTATTTTCTCTTCTTTGGAATTTGGAGTTTGGACATTTCGAATTATTGTTTAGGGTAAACAAAACACAAAAGGAAGAATCTTCACCAAACTTGACTGTGCGTGTTTTTTGTACAATTAGTTTCAACCCTTTTTATGCTTCCCTTTTCAATTCATTTCACCCTTGACAATACATTTGGATTTTGGTATTTGAATTTTGAATTATTATGACTAATGAGACGATGAAGAATTTTGAGTTCATCATTCTTTTTTTTGAAAAGTTTGTTGTCTGTTGTCTGTTATTCCGTAGTTTGTAGTTCGTATCTCAAATTAACAAGGACAATACAGGACACGCGTTTTCCCATTGTACACATACTACACACTTTTCTCATCTTTTACTAACTACATTTTTGTTTTTGTCTATTTTCATGTTTCAAGTTTCAATGTAAAATTGTAGATACTTTAAAATGGAAAAATTGCCCACCTTCTGCATTCTGAATTCCATAATATTCCATTTGCATTGCTATATTTTGTATTGCTATTTTGTCAACATTCAATATGCAAGATGATGCAATACATAGCAAAAGACTTGAAACTTTAAGAACTGAGATGGAAAACCTTGGGAAGCTTGGAATTTGGAATCGTTTTTCAGTAGTTACTGGTCAATTATTTATTTGTGTATCTGGCTGTAACAGGGAAAATATCTATTTACTTTTTCTATTATTGATAAAATGTCTTGAAGCGACGTGTAATTACTAACTGTTATGTGTACGTTATGTATGCTGGGTGCTGGGTTCGAGTTGAGTACCTTTTAATTATGCATTGAGCATTGAGCATTGAGCATTTTTATTGAAAAGAATCCACTGGTTTTATGATCCTGGTGCGTGGTGCTTTAGGGACATGCCAACCAAAATGACTTGTCATGCTTGTTTGTTTCTTTGTTTTTTGTGCTATAATTTGGTTGCGATTCAAGATTTGAGACTTGAGATGCCACAATTAACATTACCACTGTTCTAGAATGAAGAATGTAGAGTGTAAAGTGTAGAATGCATCTAGCATCTAGATTATTACAGGAAAGGAAAAGGACGGTTTCACACCTTCAGGTCTCGCAATTATCAAATTTTATTTGTTTTGAGTTTCGAGTTTTGAGACAAACTTTTCCGAATTTTTTCTAATAGTTATTCACAGTTTAACACTTCAGCCTCCTTATCCGGTTACAGACTTACATGTAGTTTCATTTCAGTTTCACGAGTGATGAGTGTTCTTTAAGTTTGAGCAATTAGGATCAAGAAGAGTTGATTAGGTAAAAAACAGTGGATGATACAAATCAGAATCTCATATTTTACTCTTTAGCTTAACAGTACCACATTGACGAATATACGATAGTGCGTACTGTGTATTCTATACTGTATACTAATGTACAAAAGATCCTCACCCAAGTTTGGGAGATGAAAACGAAATCAAAATGGAAGAGTAATGTTGAGTGTTCATACCTACGAAAAAGGTATGAACAACTCACGTTTTTATCTTTATTTGTATATAATATGCAGTAAACAGTAAACAGCCCTGTAATCATTTTTAACTTTTCAGCTTTTATGCCGTAATCATTGTAAATTGTAATATTATAGGACATTTTTATCGGATTTGTAGGCAACATCAAGGAGCAATTTCTTGTGAATTACTAATATTCTCTACAGTATCATCACGTTATGTGTCATGTCGTTTATGTGTATAATGTAAGTTGTGTACATATCATTTCCGTTCATCTGAAGTTCTAAATTTTCAAATGTCTACTGACTTGTGAGTACTAAAGTTGTGCATTACGCACAATTTCTTCTTTTTTTTCTTCAAATTTTCATAGAAAGCCCAGGCCAAAAATAAAAAATACTCTAGTACATACTACAAATATATAATAATATATGTGTGTACACATCATTGCATATTTGACATGGTTTTGGTGGTAGAAATTCGTTCAGACTTGTTTGCTATTTTATTATTTAAAAGCTGAACAACAACAAGAGTTACGTGTTTACATCGTATTTTATGATTACTCACACATCTCAAATCACAGTAAAATATGCTCTTAAATCTTAAACATAAAAACGAAGTATGCCCAATGCCCAATCCACACTTAAAGCGAAGGAATGTCAATAGAATTACGTTTTTTAATATGCAAAAGAATGTTTCCCCGTTGTTTTACATGTAAAATCACAATCGTAATGTTTGACCTTAATAAACATGATCGTTTGGCATTTGGCAAACAAAATGAAATAATATATTATATATCTAGATACTAAATTTTCTTACATGCCTCATTTATTGCAGATTGCAGTCGCTTGAACATTGAATGCAATTAAAAATGTTAAATAATTTAAGCGTGGATGTGTATTGCAGATTTGGAATGAAATCAAATGGTCTAGCTAGTTTTTAGTTTGGAGTTTGGATATTGGATTGCTGAGGTATGAGGTGAATGGGACTATTATGTTGATATTGGCACCTCAGCAAAGTTCAAAATAAAAAACTTCATTTCATTTTATCGCTTATAAAAGATCCAATCAATGATCAATGACCACAAACAACGCACACTAAACTCTAAACATTAAAGGCTAAACAATGGAAACATGAGTTATTTTCTGTCTGTACTCTTTCAATATTCCATCTTTCAGAAGAATTATACTACAACAATAAAAGTAAGCAAAATAAACTAATTCATTCATGATACACAATATACAGCAATATAATACTTGTGTAAAAATACAGTATCCATAATACATTATTGCATGTACAATGTACAATGTACAATGCGCATCTTTCATATGCACAGAATTCAGGATTACAAAAAATATAGGACAATAAAAGATATTTATGCTTTTGTCTTTTTAAAATAATCTTCAATATGAAAAGTACAGCGTATAGGTAACTCTTATTTCTTATTACATAAATGTCCCCAATTTTTAACAGTTAAGAATGCAGAATTTGACGAGATTTCATTCTGTACGTTTTTATCGTGCGTGTCTAGTGTATAGTGTATAATGTATAATGTACAATGTACATGATATGATATGCTTTTTGTTTAGTATGAAGTTTGTGTAATTCTCTTGTAGGTTAAAAGGAGATTGAAGTAGTCAGATAAAATAGTCTATACAGTAAAAAGTAAAATAGATAAAAATACTGAAATGATTTTGAAATGTTTCCACAATTCTGCTCATTTTTGGCATGTATAAGGTTAAACATGATGATGACGATGTTCATGACGATGAAGATGATGCTACACACTACGTGTTACGTACAACTCTCCACATGGACACACACATCATACTCTTTGTATTTTACACACAAAGAGTGTGAAAAGTCATGCAGTAGAATGTAGAATGCAAAAAACCCAAAAGTTGGTTGAATTTCAAATTACAAGTCCAAATGTCTATGTATGTGTAAGGTGTAATGTTACGTATATCTACATAATGATTTCAATTTTCAATCACGAGTCTGTCAATAAATAAATAAACAAATATGATATATCTGGAGAGAAGGAAGTCAAACAAGTTTATTAGCGAGACTCAGCTTGAAAAGTACAGAACATAATATTACAATCGGACAATATTGAGTATTGAGTTGGACTTGATTGGATGAAAGTGATGATGATACACTAAAATAATTTAAATGTAGATGGATCTTCACGTTGATCCGTGGTGTTCTCAATTCTCAACAAGGCAGTTCTAAAAATGTCTCTGTTCTCAAAATGATCGTTCCCCACATTATGCAACTCTTTTACTTGATTATTTATTATTTATCACCTCATAATACCTGCAACTTGTAATACAATGTACAATGGGTAATGCACGCTAGCAAATAATACACAGTATAAAATTTAACATCAATTTTCCTACTGACAACCCCAACCGGCAATCGTCATGATTCCTGTAGCTTGGTCTTCGATTCATGACAAGTTTGACATTTTTCTTGAGTCTTGAGGCTTGAGATTTGAGATGTCAACCAAAATTTCCATTTCCTCTTTTAAATTTTTTTGTTCTATTTCCTTATACTAATTGTAAGAATCTGAAACCCATACATACAGAAACTAGAATAATGGCAAAATGCAAAACCTTGTGTACATGATCTGAAATGAAATGTCGCAATCCTGATTCTTGATGGTTGATGGATGTATCCTTATTTTTTAGCCATGATATTGTAGTAAACCATTTTACTTCAATCAGTGAGCCAGTTGTAAAATATAGATAATTGTACCATTTTAAGTGCTGTCTCTTCCTTGTGTATTCTTTACAGTGTGCAATGTACACGTAAAAAGAACAAGAATTGAACGTATAACATATTATGTAGATATGTATATCACCTACTTCTTGAATGATTACTTCTAAAAGGTATTGAGAATTGAGCCTGTAGAAGCTGATGCATTGTGAATTGTGAATGGTGACAATCATATTGTCACTTTTCTTGTAGGAATGTTTCTGTTTTGAACTACATATCTAAAATCGTAAAAAGAGTGAGTCAGGTTGAAAATGTGACATTTCATTTTAAAATTTGACGAGTTGTACGTTGTACCTTATGCTTTGTCCATCACTAATTTTGACCACCATGTTTTTTGTTTACTATGATGAAACAAGAACATTTAAAATTGTGGTGCTATAATATGTGCTACATTACATACAGGTACACTTGAGATATGTATATACGAAATTCATGTGCAATGATACATGCGATACTCAATATAGGTATGAAAAAAAACAACTGAAGCACTCTGACTTGTTTTACTTGAATTAACTTTTTTGTCAACTGATTGCTGCACACTGCATTACTGCATATGTACATGTATAATGTACAACGTAAAATAAATGATGCAGTATCAGTAATTGCATTGAGTATTGAGTCAAATTCAAAATTCAAATTCAATATTCGATGTACCTTACACGTTATTAGTTATTACATATGCCTAGTTTTACACTTGTGTGTACTTATAACATTGTGCATTGTGTAATGTGCAGCGTGTGATATTCTGTATTCTGTCGAGAATATGCTCAAAGCTCAAACATCTTGTATCTTGTTAAATTGAAGAGTCAAGTGTCTTGAAGTGTATTACATTTTATTGAAGATATATCAGTAAACTTGTTGACAATAAAACAATAACTAAGTAAGAGAACAAGTTTCACTGCCAAATGTCAAATGCCAAATTCCAAACGCCAAACGCATTCACTATTCAACTCAACTCAAACTGGAGATGCAAAATTTAATATTTTAATTCGCCTCTTGTCTCTCGTTTTCTTAGTGTAACAAATGAATTCAGATTTGCACTACAAAATACTCACTACTCACTACTGACTGAATTACACACTTTTTATTGTTTATTTACCTGCTCTGACAATTGACAATACAAAAAGAAGACGTAAGCAGGTATAAAATGCATGCATCTCTTAGATCTTTGGCAATGAAGTAAAATTGCATAACGATGACAATGTGTACATTGTACATTGTACGTACACGTTGTACATAGAACAAGGTTCATTTTATTTTGAATCCATTTTTAATTGTACATAATGCATAATATAATATACTATAAACTCCTTATTTAACTCATTTCCAGTGTCTAGCCTCAATAATTTACCCACGGTCTGCATAGAAAACCTTCACAACGCAAAACATAATTTTATACAAGTTTTTAAGTAGCTACCACATGTTAGTATAGTTAAAATGTACAACGTAAACATATTTGAGAAGTTTTTGTTATGATACCGCTTGCATGACTTAGGACTTATGACATATTGCCTTTTGCCTATTCGAAATTTATATAGTGTAATATAATACTTTTATGTATTATGTATAAAAATGATTTTGATGGATTGCTTATTGATTATACTGATTACCCTTTAATCAGAACTTAAGTACTGATTAATTTGATACATCATGATGACACATTTGAATGTAAATTTGAGATAAAGCTTTTGCAAAATATGATCCCCTCTGAATTATGAATTATGCAAAAATTTCTATCACACAGCCAATTGATTATTCATCATTTATTGTGCCTCAGTTCCGTTTTAACTTTGTAACTGTGAGTTTGTAACTAAATTAAAAAAATGAACTACTTTTCGTTTGTCCTGATTGGGACTTTTTGCCTTTTCGGCAGGTCTTATTCTCAGGGAGCAACCTTTACAAATCCAATCTTGGATCGAAACTCTGCTGATCCTGCTGTAATTTTCTCTTCAAAAATATTTTAAAAAATCGTTAATGGTCTATGGTATGGGTAAAGTTTTATAAACTTTATGACAAATCTTTACACTTTTGCAAATCAGGTGCTGAAAGTTGGTGATTATTACTATTTGACCTTATCCGAGAATAGAGAGACTGAGTTGACTATTTTCAAAAGCCGAACTTTAACCTCTTTTCGAAATGCAGAGTCAACAGTTGCTTATCGTACCAAAGAAAATCAAAATAGCAATCTTTGGGCATCTGGTAATTTAAATTTGAAATAGAAGCGTAATACATATTACATCTGATATTATGTTTCTATTTTCAATGTTTTCAATGTTTCTTTGCATGGGGAACGGGAAATGAGAAATCTTCAAGTAATAAATTTTAATTGTAAGTTAAAACTATGTAATCAAAATATTTTCAACAGAAATGCATGAGGTAAATGGTGACCTCTACATCTACTTTTGTATGGATGGAGGTGGCAAAGATCACAGAATGTACGCCATAAAAGCTGAAGATCCCACAAATCCAATGGGAAATTGGTCTGACGCTATAAGGTGAGACAGCAATAAACAATAATATTATTCTTGTCGTTTTTATAATTGAAAACTGAACAATGACCTAATTTGAATTTATTTTGATGGCTGTACGTACAATAATTTTTATATGTTTCAATGTATAGACTGATGGGTGACTTTGACTATGGTGCCATTGATGGAACAGTGATGAAACATGGAGGAAAATTGTACTTTGCTTTTGCAAGTACAGCTTACAATCGCCCTTTGTCCATTTACATTGCTCCTATGACTGATCCATTGACAATTGGAGAATCAAAACTGTATCTTCGCGGCCCCAAAAACGACTGGGAAACTCATGGTTGGGATTTTTTTCAAGGGAAAATGCTTAACTTTGACCATGTCTAATAAATATGATGTTATTTTGGATAATGATTTCCTTTTTTCAGGTGGACCAACTAATGAAGGGCCTTACTTCATCTACAGAAATAATGTGAGCTACATGATTTTTTCTGCTTCTTCAACATGGGAGCCAGACTACTGTTTAGGTAAAACTTTATAGATCAATGATTTGTATTTTGTGTAAAACTACAAAATAATGCTGATAGCGCAAGATTTTAGATTGTAAGCTGAAAATATCGATTTTTTCAAGGTATGATGTCAATTCCTGATCATCTTGATCCAATGAATCCCTCAAATTGGAATTATGGTGATGATACCCCCGTATTTTGGAGAAATGATGAAGAAAGCGTGTATACCACAGGACATGCTGCATTTACTGGTAAAATATAGTAAACCTACCATAGCACATCAACTATTGTTACAATTTTCAGTCTCCAAATTTTACATTATACTATTTTGAATTATGCTACAAGAAATTTTACCTTTTTTTAAATTATTTTTCAGTGTCTCCCGATGAGACTGAAACTTGGATGGTAAGAACTTAAAAATTCTTTTATCTTTTGATCGAAAATTGTAATAATTATAGCCTTTTTTTACGCTGACTTTTGATTGTAAATAATATTTTATAGGTGTATCACGGAACTGTAAATACAACCCACATTAATGGTTATCGTATTGCTCGGATTGAAAAAATTGACTGGAATGAAAATGGCCCAGTTTTCCCGCGTCCTCACGGCTATGATCATGCACAAAATGTACCGTCCGGTACAGCATAATAGTTCTTTCAAGAACATTATGTGTGCTTTATATATTTGTTATTTATTATCATTTCCAAAGTCGAAAGTCGGAAACCAATCATAAACCAGCAATAAAAAATGAAAAACGCTTGAAGCTTGAAACTGTATTGATTTTTAGTAACAAGTTGTAACTATTTAATATCAAATATCATAATATGGGATCAAAACTTATTGTCAGGATGTCCCTGATTAACAGCTTCAATTTCTAACAGAGCATTGTAAATACTCAGGATTTTTGGGTAGGGACTCATACTAATCTTGAATCGTTCGATAGCATTGTAAACCTGTGGAACCAAACAGCAATCAGCATGAGTAAGGCTGTTTCCAAAACAAAATTTTCCAGCTGTACTTGTTTTGTTCAAAATTTTCTCCAAGGCTATATGAAATACAAAGCAAAGAAAGTACAAGATTATTCCAGAATCCAAAAATTAAACTACCGTGTTTTTGGATTAAATAATACTAAAACAAAAAAAATCAATTTCACAGTAAAATATTTACCAGTGAAACCCCTATTGATGTAAAAGGAAAGCCATTCAGATTGCTTTTCAGCGTCGCCACTGTGTCTTTTTGCTACGTTTGGATTTTGAAGGGGTTGAATTCCAGTAGCAAGCAACTCACAAATTTCTCTCACCTAATATGCATTCAAAAATATACATATTTTATCTTCTGAATTTTGAAGAAAATTCGTAAAATGTATTTACTAAAAGGCGTAGTCTGCAGTCTGCGTTGTTTACATTGTACTTAATGTTATATAACAGTAAATACGAAGATAATTTTTTGTTGAGTTATATAAACACCTTTGCGCGGTCAAGTGGAGCTTTTGGTAGCAATGGTTTTTCTGGATAAACTTCCTCCAGATATTCCAAAATTGCAATCTACGGACATAAAGAAAAGTCAATGAAAAAAACAACTCTCACCAGTACACAATGTACAATGTAAAATAGCTGTCAAAGTTTGCATTTTTTGCCTACCGATTCAGCAATTATGGCATCTCCAACTTGTAAAACTGGGATTTGTCCTGCTGGATTCACTTGTAAATATTCATCTTCTCTCTAAAACATACAAGTTAAAAGAATGGTACGGTTAGTATATAAACGTAGACAAAGTTGGACAAAGTTTTTATGTCTGATCATTCACATTAAAACGTCACCGTTTGGCTTGTTGGAACGACCTTGATATCATGATCAACTCCTTTGTATGCCAACGCTATAAAAAAATCATTTTGACAAAATTTTTACATGTTTGTTAACTTGTTACAAGTTGTTATGTATTTTATGCTTTATGTAAGCAAATCTGTGTACGTTTGTACACCTCTAAGTGTAAATAAACTATAATTTTGTACTCTGAGTAAAAGTAACAGTAAACAGTAAATTAAATAAATAAATAAATATTAGTCTTACAAATTCTGACTCTCCAACTACATGAGCTGAGAAAATATGCGTGTAAAACTGGTCGACTCATGTTGAAATTGGTCAATAAAATTTATGAAGATTCTCCTTTTTGTTTTGATATTTAATTAGCAATAACTTTGAAGAATTTTGGCTCTCAACTCTAAACTCTAAACTGATGCGTGCTCAGACGTTGACTGCTGTTTTGTGCTAGTTTACATTTTACATTTCAAATGCCAAATGCACATCAGAATTTGACTGGTTAAAATATTATCAAGTTGAGTAGCAACATTCCGTGTATAATGTACAATGTACAGTATACAGTATACAGTGTACATTGCAAATTCTACATGTACTATGAAAAATAGATTCAAGGTCGGAGATCAGACCACATATGATGCGTACTGTGGTTTGTAATAGTTAATAGATAACAGATATGCGTACAAATGCGTATACGACATACGACTGATTATAGATTATAGATTACAATTTACAATTGCTATTGAGCCTTTTAACTTGAATCTGCTGCTGCTGTCTGCTATGCACTAGTTTTATGTTTTCTCTACTTGTGACTTTAACTCACAACAGTTGATTTGGCTCTCAACATGATTTAGAATTTAGAATGCAATAACTTTTTACTGATATTTTGATGCATGTATGATGTATGGTGAAGGCTCAAAAGTATAGAGTTTGGAATGACAATTTTACGACATTTTGTATATTATGTACCAAATAAAACCAAAAGATTCGGCAGATTTTTTATGAAATTCATTGTCTTTACGCAATCTTTATTTTTTTGGCAACGTATGATATAAGATGTATGACGTAGCTAAATTTTAAAACTAAGCAGACAAATCAGATCATCATCAAATTGCATAACATTTTTAACAGCTTATGTAACTTGTATCAGGCTGCATTTCAACAAATTGAGTAGAAAAATGACAGTGAATTAGAGACATGTTTTAGACAGATAGTTTAAATTGGAAGTTTGCATGTACCAGATAGAAACACAGATTGTTTTAAAAGTAAACTCTGGACTCTGGACACAGTCATTTTATTTTATTTTTATTTTTTTATGTATGTTTTGTTTGAATTGAAAAACAGATAGTTTAAAACGTCAAAGTTCCTTCTGAGGGTGACCTTCTTTCACTGATTCCATTTCCATTACAGAGTTGTAAATTTGCAATATTCTTGGATATGGAGTCATATCTAGTTTGAATTTGTTGATTGCAAAATAAACTTGAGGGATAAGACAGGCATCGGCCAGTGTTAGAGAATTTCCAAAGCAAAATTCCCCAGGATCACTAGTAGTTCTCGTCAAAATTTCCTCCAGTGCTTTGAAGCCTTTATTCAGATAAAAGAATGTCCACTCAGATTGCTTTACAGGATCCTCACTAAAATGGGCAGAAACTCTTGGATTTTGAAGTGGTTGTATTCCGCTTACGACAATTTCACATAATTGTCTCACCTGAATTAGTAAACAAATTTTTTAATGAAAATACTGAAAAATGCACAAGGATATAAAATGAAATTCGCTGTTTACTACTCACTTTTGCTCGGTGGACGGGATTCTTAGGTAGCAACGGTTTTTCCGGATAAACTTCTTCCAGATATTCTAAAATTGCCATCTAAGTATTAGCCATAAAAGCGAGTTATTTTAATTTGTGCAGAGTATAAAGTATTAACCGACGTAAACTAAACTGATAATAAACACAATATTATAGTTTCTTACTGATTCCGAAATTGTGGTATTATTGTCATCTATTTTGAGTGCAGGAATGCGACCCATCGGATTGATTTTCAAAAATTCTAGCTTTCTCTTAATAGTTGAAAAATGAAAATAACGCAATTTGGATATCACAACCTTTATAAAATGATTATTTTTTATAGACTGCGTGATTCAAAATTGAAATATCAAACATGAAAGAAAGTTTTAAAATCTACCGTCTCATTTGCTGTAGAGTTGATGACTTTTATCTCATAATCAATGTCTTTGTACGCCAGAGCTGAAAATAATTTCAAAAAAGAGGTTACGTTTACCAACAATTTCTGTCAAATAAAACAAATGACTGTATATTGTATATATTTTACATTTCAGTACTGAACACTGACTGAACCGAAATTAAAAGTATTTTTTCTTACCAATTCTCACTCTCCAGCTACAAGAACTTAGGTTATGGGCGTAAAGAATAGGTTTACTCATGATCGAATACAATTTGTTTAATTTCAACAGTAAAGAAATTTAAAGTTTGAGACTGGACTGTCAAAAGTTGAAACAACTCGTAGAATAAATACAGCACAGCATGTAGTGCAGAGTACAGTATAGGTACACAAACTCGAGCTTATATATGCATAGATGTACGTACACCTAATTAGATAAAAAGACTTTATGAGAAATAATAATGATGACTTGAAAGTCATTAAGGTCATATTTTATCTTAAAATAACTATGACCCTCATATTTACTGGACAGAGAGCAATTCCTGCGTCGAGTTTTGTGTATAGCATGTAGCATGTACAATACATTACAAGTTTAAAGTTTGGGATCCAAAAATATCACAGATACAGTTGCAGAAACAAAATGTGCAAGTTTTAAACATGAAAAAATGTTGTATTATCAAATATTCAGTTTATTATTTGCATAAAATTTAGTCAATTTGGGAATCAGGATGAGATTTTTTACAAGCATCCAACTTGATAAGATTTGCATTCACTTCCATCACTTTTGGATATGGGCTCATGTCCATTTTGAATCTGAATGAGAAATTGAATCCAGAAACAAGAAACACAGTAAATTTTATGCGGCGATAAAAAGAAAAAAAGAAACTGAAACCTTTGTGTAATAAATAAAGATTATTTAGTTTTGATACCTGTGCTCAGCGTTATAGACTTGAGGGACAAAAACACAATCAGCCAAAGTTACATTGTTCTGGAAAATGAAAAACAGTAATGAATAAAACCTTTCATGCATAATATTTCTATTTACAGGTGAGACTATATAGAGAACTAGAGATTACAAATGAGAAATAACGCACTCCGACACAGTATTGACCCGATGAATTCTCTAGAATTTTTTCCAATGCTAAAAACGTAAACGGAAAGAAATTTACATCAACGCAAGCAATTATTACTTTGATGAAGTTTGCCAGTCAGTAATTACAAAAAGTTTCAGTATATTTTTATATGTGAAACTTCAAGTAGAAAGGGATGTAGTGGTCGTATGCGCAGCATAGTGTTATAGAATG
>JAQGBH010006074.1:0-13123 GCA_034698265.1 Sminthurinus aureus | reverse complement strand
TCTTGATGTATATTGTATAGTATGCATTGTACATTGTAATATCACATAGGTTTAGATAGAAGTATGATGTGCATTTACAATTTATACACATTGCCGAATTCACAAAACTCTAACATTACACATATGTAATATGTATATCTATCTTATAAATGATACATTATACATCACACATCAGTAATTTATTATATATCATATACATGTATTGTGTATTGTATATCGTAATATACATGTGAATTTTCATTTCTTCCAATCCAATCGAATCAAGAGCAAGCCAAAAAGAAAAGGAAAAAGAGACTTGATAGTCTAAAAGTAAGTTTCATACCATTATTATGAAGTTCTCAAACTTCTGACTCAAAAGTAAACCAAAAGTTTTTAGTTTCATTCTCGTTTAATGTTTAATGCTCAGCTCTATTTTATTTTAGTACAATATGTCTTTATTAAACACACCTGTCAGTCTAACTCCAACTTCTGCTTAACTGAATCGCTTCTCATTTCTCCTCCTTTCCTCTTCTCTCTCCTTTTAACTTTGCAGTGCCTACTGCCTACTGCCTACACAGTAGACTGAAGCCAGTAGACAGCTTTGAGATTCTACAAACCCAAATGCTTAACTTTATGATCAGTCAGTGCGTACACCGTACACATTTGCCACATTTGCACAAATTGTCATGTTATACATATGTGTATGCATTGAATCCAAAATAATGATAAATGATAAATAATGATATGAAACGTTCAACGGACATATTGTGACTACAAACTGCAACACATGACTCCCAACTCTCAACTCTCAATCTGTAAATGTCTTAATGAACATAATAATAATATAATAAAAAGTCAGTAAGTAAATCTACACAAATAATGTACAGAAGCCCATCATAATATAACATGTAATGAATGAAATTTTCATGCTTTCATGTTACGAATAAATAAGAAGCAGGATGAGAGGAGGGAGTAGCATCAAAACATGCGATATTTATCAAAATATACAAAATATAAAATACATACGTACTTCAGCTCAATTTATCATCGTGTTAGAACTTTTTTTGGAAACTAACTAGTGACAGTCTTCACATTTATTAACTGTACTCTACATATATATATTCTATAACCATTTAGTTGAATCCTAAATTTATGGTCAATAAATGTACAATGTACATCTTGTGTTTAAATTTTGTATTAAAAATAAAGATAATATTGCCGAAATTTTAAAAATTTGATGGGAATGAGAACCACAAACGTTGTATCAGTATAAGGTATTCTACCTTCCACCCTTTGTTGAGTTTTTAAGTTGTAGAGATGAAAAAAAAATTAAAGCTGAATCTGGACAAAAAGGATAAGATGAGATGAAAATCTAAATGTACAATTAACTTGAAACTTGATGTAGAGAAGAGGACGTGGAGAGTTAGACCGAGACACACGAATTTGGAATTTAAGACTGTAAAAATGCAGCGTATGTGATTGTGGAGGACAAAGGACACAAATGTATGAAAATAATGATAGTACATGTTGTTTTTTCAGGTAGCTAGTATCTTTTTCTCTCTATACATACATGTGAATGTTCATCAGTGTAGATAATATTACACACATGCACAACTTTTATTTCATGTCTAAGTTCTAAGTTCTACCTATTTATCTACATCGGATGTGTATCAAAGTTCATGATTTTAATATGCATATTTGCAATATATGTAATATGTATGTATTCAAATTATTTATGTGAAGTAGGGAAAACACCTAGACATATCTAGATAGTAGACATATCGTAGAGCACAATAAAATATGTGATACCCTTTTTTTCTACTATATTTTTCATCATATCCGTCATCCTTCACATTCTATGGTACAGTGTACAATGTATGAAGTACAGGGTACAGTGTACACTGTACACTGTAAACGTAGTACATATTACATACTATATCGTGTTTGCAGCCCATACGCATGCAGAACGAAACGCTAAATGAATGTGAATGTCTATTCAGTGCTCATCTATTCAGTTTTACTCATGCAGTTCTGTTGTTAACTGCTTAGTTATTTCTTACCTTTGCTCTTGCTGTGAGTGTGTTGTTTTTTTCAAATATGTTCCACAAGTGAATTTACAAATTAATTTGAAACATAAAAAAATACATATTATTTGGACAAGTTGAAACAATGTGCGTACATACATTTTTTAAGAAAATGTGATAATCCAGGTGTTTATATTATAGCATTTTGCAACTTGTCAACATCAGCAGTCATTTTTGCTTTTTGTGATAGGATTTGGGGTTTCTGTCCCCGTATTCCGGTTTCTCTGAAGCGTGTTTTTGGTAATGGCTACAGTACATGGTTAAAGTGAAAATACCGCGTCTGGTTTTGGAAAATCACAATTTTAAAGTAAAGTGCACCAGTTCATCTATATAGTCGGCAGTTTGAAATATTTTGTATTATTTTGAAAGTTGAAAGTGGCGAAAAAAAAATTGGTGTTAATGAAATTATACCGGATTGCCATTTTTCAATATCCAGGAGCCTCGTGGACTCTGCGACGAGAAAAGGAAAAACTGTAGTAATATGAGTTCAAAGTGTAGTAGTGACAAGTTTTCTAAGCGTAAATCCATAGCCAGAAAGTTTTTAGGATGCGGAAACGAAGAAAATTCTGCCGTTTCTCCACTTGGCAAATCTCAATTCCAATTGACGTTTAAAAATGAATTAAACTGTGATAAATACGAGGATGAAAAGGTAATAGTTCCTAAAGCAAAAAAGAAGGGATCAGAAAAATTATGGATAAAAAAGGATCCAGGGAAAGACCCATCTCATCAAATTAGAGAAAATAATACTACTACTACTGAAGCAATAGAACATAAAACAAGTAATTCGTTGTTAAAATGTACTCTGGCAGGAAATTTACAGTTTTTAATTATAAAAAATTGGCCATGCTGCTGGAGAACATCAGCACTGTTACGTTGCACGACTGTCAAATCCACACTCGGATCAAGAATCGATACATTTTCCTTCTCAAAATCCTTAACTTTTGTGATTACGATCCTCTTCTTCTTAACGTTGATGTCGAGTGTGGGAAGAAGTAGCGGAAGTTTTCATCATAGCGATGAAAATAAACAGTATTTAATTCAGGTGAGAACCACGTATTAATTTTTTTTAATTGCATTTTTTAACTGTTTTCATTTTCCCAGAAGAAAACTGTACAAAAGTACCAAAGCTGACCTATTTCTGATGCATACAGATCATATTTTGATTATTTTTAACTTTTAAATTTCTAAAACATACAATAGCATGACAAATTTTATTAATGATAGTGATTATGTTTGTTGATGTCAATAAATATAATAATCCCATGCAATGGTAATTATTAGTACTAAAATATCCATATTTATCCTGATTTATCCGAAAATACTGTCAACAGGTGATTTTTTTTAGTTTCGAAAACGTTTTTCATAGAAATTAGCATTGAGGAAAGACCGGAAATTTGTATTTGAATTTTTTGTCAAATTTAGTTTTCAGGTACTTTCAGTTTTCAGTGTTAGAGTATCATTTTGTCAATCAGTTATCACTGATCATCATGTTCCTTATTTTGAAAACAGTGTTGTTCCTTGTGTTGTAGTAAAAAAACCAAGCATTTCTACTTCCTTAAATATTCAGGAAGTTCTGATAAAAGGTTCATATCTATATCCTACATGCTACACCTTACACCGGAATGAAAGACATCTTGATTAGATAATATTATACAAACAGTTTACACTTCAAATACTTTAAAATGTATTTTGAATGTGACCAAAGTACTTCAAATATCAAGCACGTAGACAATAGTCGGAGAAAACGAAAGTAAAGACACAGTTATCATGATTTATCAAACACTTCATTAGTTTTGAATTCATTCTTATTGTTGTAAATTGTTGCTCATCATTTATCATGGGCATATTTGTTGTTTGTTTTCTAAGTTGGCAAAGCAGAGAACTAGTGACTGAAATAATTGAAATAGCTGAAGATCAAATGTTGTTCGTCTACCGTCGTAATAGTATACTCTTTTACACTGTATGCGGTATGTGGTCAATTAATTGGTCTGGTTTTGATGGTGAGTGAATGAAATCAAACTCCAACGCAAGTGTGGCAAAAGGCAAAAGTGTGCCAGTTAGTCTTTAGTCGGCAGTTTTTGTAGTGGAAAATGAGAAGAAAAATGAAACATAATATGAAGAATTCAATCCGCAGTCAAGTAAAAGAAGGTAACAAAATCATCTAATTATTGTTGGCAATAATAATTAGGATGTTGTTCACAGTACATACGCATCTACTCTTTATTGTTTACTAGACACAAGTTTTAAAGAGCGATAAGATTTTCATGTGTGAAAAACTGTATAGTGTGTATTTTGTATACTAAACATTACTATATTTTCGTCATTAGTTATGAGTTATGATGAGTTTACAGCATATATACATAATACATAAGTTTGTTACAATTTTTAACATATTTCCAATTTGTGCAGAAGTTCGCAAGTAGGATCAAGTTAAGCCATCATAAAAGAACTAATATTCAAAAGTTGATGTTTCGTGTGTAGTATATCTGTATTATGTAGAATTTTACAGTTAATCTTAGCCATATCGACAAAGTTGAAATGTATACAGCTCATGTGTATATGCGGTAGTGTACTGCAGATAGTTATTCGGTTACTTTTATAATATTATTATATTCGTGTGAAAACTTCCCCCTTAACACTTAATATGTGTGTCGTTTGTTCTTTTGATAGTAATAACTTTAATAATAATGATATATTATACGAGAGGGAGTAATATTATATGCTTTTGTTATTAGTTATTATACCGCCATATTATTTTGTTTTATTTATTATTTATGCATCTTTTATGATTATGATGGATCAAGGAACTTACTAAAAAACAACAAATTACAAATGAAACTGAAAATGTATTTACAGATACTTGTGGGAAAATGCAGTTTTTATTTTGGTTTATACTTGAGATTTTTGAGACTGAGACATTGAGAATCGAATTAATCTAATTTATTATTATATGGATAAGTGAAAGTATCTATATTTTACCATCATTACTGTTAGCTGTTAGCATTGGTAGTTTAGGTAATACCAAAGAAAAGACAATGATTTAAATTCACCCAAGTGATGCTTTTTATGTTTAAAACTTAACTGAATTGTCAAGTACAAAATATTCATGTCATTTTGTCGATGCTTAAGCCGAATTAAAAGGAGTCATCATTGAATTTTATCCCCCATTAAGCACACTTATACGAGAGAAAAAGAACAAACTATGTACTTGTAATTTATTTACGATCTCAGCTTTTGATTTGATTTTGATGGTTCATAAAATATGAATATATTATTACCTATATCAATCATAATTTTGTACATTCTGCTTGAGATTTGTTGAGTTTGCTCATAAAAATATTAATATTGGCATTTTAGATCTTGACATCTTTCTTTTACATTTTATGTGTCCACGTGTTTACTGTTTACATTGCTATTAAATTATTTGACATAATTTAGAATTTCAGTTTCATTTTGATCAAAGATTCTTTTACAATTCTTTGCCCTTTGCCACACTTTTATTTGTCTATCTAAAAAAATTGAAAGTCATTCTTGTCAAATTGTAATGTCACTTGAAAGTCCTTTTATTTTATCTGCATTTTCTTAATAAGTATTGTCGTGTTGAACGTATAGCGAATCGCGATAAGTTAATAGTGAGGCAACGGGAAATTGGAAATTAGATTTCACCACGATTCAAACCTTAGAGAAAGAGAAATGATAAAAATTATATATACATATAATGAATACTAAATAGAGAAACGTACATAAAAGTAATTTTCAGTGTCAACAATTATCATTATTATTATACTATTGCTATAAGTCTTTTATAATAATTTTTAAAGTCTTCCATTGTATGCAGTCAATGGTTGTACATATTCAGACAATAATATAAAAGAATGAAGGGATACAAAGGAAAAAAGCCATGAATGTACAAATATACATAGGTTGTCCGTAGTCCGTACACGTTGTATCAGTACAATGTAATTTTTCTTGTCGTGTCGTTCATCCTTTGACTCTGTTAACTGACTTTGTTTAGTAGAAACTTCCCATGTGAAAATGTGCACTTCATCTTTCCGGTTGCCTTTTTTATGTGTATAGGTTATAGATATATATATAATATATATAGACTTCTTCAGTTACTTGCCATCGTCAAAATAGAGGTATGTGTTAGCATGTCAGGAGGAGGAGAAGTTTATTTGCAATGAAAATCCTACTTGTTCATAGTTTGTATATTTTTCGTACTCTATATATGTTAAACCATAATACTGATACTTTTGATATTTGTACATGATGAATGATGAATGATGACGATCCTACGATATTATATTACATCCTAAATTCATTCTAACGAATGAATTTGCAAAATTTGTTCATGTACAAATTACACATGTAAAGTAAAGTCGAAGAGTCATTGGAATCTAGACGAAAGGAAGAAGGATTCGCTGGATTTTTATATCAAGATGGAACAATATCCTTTGTTGTTGTTGTTTTTATCATGTGTAGTAATTACTCTTGACTCTTGACAAGCTTCTATTTGAACCCAGCCTAATCTTTTGTTTCTTCTCCTCCTCCTCATGCATGGAGTATGGAGTAGGTTACCAATTCTTACAAATTGTATTAAAGTAATCAAAACTCCTTGAAATTCACCTATACTATAGTTAGATAGAAGATAGACATAGACAAATTGTATTAGTATGTTTAACCTTTATCTTTCAGCTATATACATCCTACAATACCATTTTCTTTCCTCACTTTTGACCATGTACATTTCTTGAAAACTAGTGTAGTAAGTAATTAAAGTATGTCAGTCGTCAGTCCATAAGGTGGAAAATCTGTTGATGAAAAAATCATTCACTTCTTCTCTTCAACGGAACTTTGTTTTTATATTTTATCCACTCGGATGTATAATATACTTTAAATGAATTAGCAAGCATTTGTTCGTTGGTTAACATTTGGGTAACGGGGTGGTGCACACAAATTTTGTCCATTTTTATTTTTTTTACGACGTACATATTTCCTAGCACTTCCTTTTCCTCATGTGGATAGCTGATAACATTACAAAAATCATAATATATTGCATGTATGTCGTAGTGTATAGAAAGTAGACATTAGTCAGAATCCGGTGTACATTTTTCTAGAAATCGGAATTACAAATTAATCAGTTTAAAATCTATTAATTGATGTTGGGATTCGGGATACCATTTTACTCTTTATGACTTGTGGAGTTGAAATCTGAAATCGTGAATTCCAAATTTCTGTCTAGTATCTGGTGTTTACCTCGTAGTAGCTTCAAATTAAAATGTTTTGAGGATGCAGGGAGTTATTGGATGCTACATATGTGTACGTGTGTGCGTTTTTGGTATGTTTCTCAGGACTATTTATTACGTATTATGTAGCTAGAAATTATGTTCACGCATGATGAGTAAGAGACTTTATTTCTTATGTATACACATATGTTGTAGACTTTTAGGATTACGATTATTACAACAAGTACGGCAATTGTTTACGAATAAAATGTGGTGACAAAGAAATTAATTATTTATATAGCAGTGCAAGGAAGTCAAAAAATGATAGAATGACAATCTTTTTATCTATACCACGAACCACGAGCAACAATGTATGTACATTACATGCACTCGTACATGCATGTGTCTAGTGTTTAGTATGCTAGTACGTATTAAGTACATTGTGCATATTATGGGACAAAAATCTTCTATCATAATAAAAATGTGACGACGCCAAACTTTCTTAAATTTCCTCAACCAGAACATTAATAACGTAGCTGTGTTACATATAATATATACGTATACACATGTGACTTATTGTAATACTAACCATTAACCATTAAAGAGGCTATTTGTTGTCTGGGTATAGGTAATATTTAAAACCACATGAGTATATTATTGCTATACGGGAGGGTTTCCAAAAATCATTATGAGGTTATGAAGCATTACAATAATATTGTTTTATGTAAAACTTAAGTACTCAGTAAACTTTTCATTTTCAATATTCTAATAACATAATAATACAATATAACAATGTTTCAAATGGAAAGACCTCCGAAAAGTACTTACTTTTAGTTTTTATTGGCTTTTATTTCCATTCAAGATTCAAGGTGTTATGTGAATTGTGAATCCTACCTTCGTCAAAAACATGTGTATTTTATAGTTATATATCAAACCATATTTTGTACATATACGTAACAATACTAATTGAGGGAAAATGGAATTAGAAAATTGACGAGTAGGGCGGTGACCGAGGAACTTAAATTCGTTGATTGTTGTTGCTAGTTTAAAATTTTCTTGATGTATTTAATATCTATAGTGTATGATGCATATGCATATAAAGTAATGTAGGTATGTACATCTATTTATTTATTTATACGATGATAAATTAATTCCGTCACTTGTTTTCTGTTTCACAAATTCTAAATTACAAATTACTTGTTGTTTTTTGTATTTGACCTTTAACCAGCATTGCATATGGATATGTGTAATATATGTAATATATGTATACATGCAATATGCAATGTTACTATATCCGATATTTGGTAGGTTTATGAGTCTGTGTATGGTTTATTATCTTCGACACATTATATTTTATTTCTTAATTTGCAAGAGTCATCATGTAATTGTAAATTGTAATAAAACCAGCAAAGTTCATGTACTTCACGCATACTCGAGATTCGACAAGAAAATGTGGAATATAAATACACAATACACACTCGAATTATTATGATCATATTATAACAATTTATGATGAGGATTGTTATCTTGTTTTCATGGATTGCTACACAATTTCCAAAAAGTGTGTCTTGTCTACATATTACACGACTTAATTTAATTTACAACGTTCAGCAACTTGAAACTTGAAAGTCAATGCTCAATGCTCACCCTTTCATGTTGCATTCATATTTATGTTAATTTAAAATGAGAACATTATACCTACATTATTCCATAAAATGTGTCTTGAGTCTTGACTTATACACACCTATAGCTCAACTGCGTAATGTATTGCACACATTTTCTAAAACAAATGATGATAGCTTGACCACCTGAATCAAAATTCAAACTTACTATACACAGTACACATGACTAGTACTAATCAAAACTTGAGACAAGCCGAACTACGGGAGGCGGATATTTTATAGGAAATTTTTGATGAAGAATATACCTCACGAAGGTGTATGCATGATAGATAAAAAGCTACTTGGTTTTTGTCCCTTTTGCTTTTTTGGGTCATATTCATTCACTGATTAGCTACTGTTCATTAACTGGAAAGAAGAACGAGCACAATTGCAGCAGAAAATACGTGTCTTGTAGTTTTCCGTGGTTTTTTATGCGAAAAAAATAGTACATGCTAAGTATATATACAAATTGACGATTATACAAAGTACAAAGGTGTAAGAAGAATTAGTGGTCATATTTAGAATTTATAAGATTCACTGAGCAATGCGTGTGCAAACTTGAAATGCTACAAGATTTAGCTGGTGTTTGAAAAAGAACTCTACCACAGTCATGTGTCATATTATTGAAGAAAGAATGAAGGCAAATCAAAGTAATGATTTTATAAAATATGAAACTGGTTGAAAATTGAACTGTTTTTCCCTTTGTTATTTTTTTCAGAGTATCTGGAATGAACTGACGTCATCTGAAGTGGACCACATTTTCGGTGACAAAAATCATGGTACGTTTTAATTTGAGATAAATATCATAATACAACATTATTTTCCTCATGCTTGAAACATTTTGAATTTCGAGTTTCCAACTCTAAAAGTTATAATGTAAACTTCTAAAAAGACTCTGAGACGATTTGAAGTTTGAAGCGTGATATTTTCATCAATAGACGTGAGATATATATTACAAAGTAGGCACATTAAAAAATCAAACTATACCTGTAAGAAATGAGGTCCGTTGTTGATACAAGTGTGTTGTTTTTATGGTGGCAATGTGACAATATAAAATGGAGTAAAATCTTTAATGACATTGTATTATATTATCATTTCTTTTGACTTTAACCTTAACCGATTATTCATGGCTAAATATTATTACAATTTACTTCTATTAACTTTTGTCGTCTTCATCGTAAAATCAGTTGTAGGTTGTAGCTGAAATTTTCATGCATCAAACATCATCATTTTATGTAGTTTTTTGTTCTCTGTAACTGGTCAGTATTCAATATATATTGTACTTATTTCTCGTTTATATAGCAATAAGTGAGACAGATTCAAAATCTGTATTCTGTATCAGTCGTATGCTTCAGCAGGATGTACAAATATCTAAAAATGTATCATGTATGCGTATAGAATATAGGCTATAGACATTGTCGACGATGTAGAAATGTCAATTTCACGCATTTCGAATTTCACGCATATAATCTGCCGTAATAAATCCGTAAGTAAAGTCAAGAATCAAGAAAGAAATCACCGTGACCAAAATTAACTGTCTCGTTCACAATGATATTTCTTCCTTTCTGTCTTCTGTCTTAAACCTTAATATTAGACGTTAGACTTGAAACTTGGACTTTATTGTTGACCAAAAGTATCAGTCACCAGTGTTTGTAAACAATGTACAGTGTACAGTGTAGACTGTAGACAGTTTGAACTTAATCAATACAGTTATTTCATTATCATTACGTCTGACTTTTTGACATTTATTTTGTTCATCCTGTCTACACACTGTCTATCTACTAAGCGGTAGGTAGATGAATAAGTGAATTACGATATATCTCTTTGTACAGGTGAAGCAAATCGGTCAAGGTGGGCTAAACCAAAAATCAGAACATTTTACAAACTGTGAATTCAACTAAATTTCCTACATATGTATGTATATGTGTAGTTTGCTTTAGATTTACGATATATTTACTATGTATCTGACAGGTAGTGGGTACAAAAGGATGCGAAGGATTTAAAAAGAGAATTTTGTAATTATATCATCTCTCAGTTTTTAATAGATCACGCACTTATATTCGTGCATGAAATATGAATTGTGAGCTATGATTTTTGGATCATGCACATCAAACATAAAACGTCGCGTCATAAATGCCAAAAATACGCTTTATTTTAATTTTTCGTTTGTACAACCTTTTTACTCGAATTTTAATTCAGCTGAGAGTTTAGTATTTGATATTTGAAAACATGTAAAAAAAATGTATTGACAAAGAAACAAAGGTCAACAGTCAAGATTTTTATGATGAGTTTTATGATTTATTATGATAAATAGTTATAAATCAATATCAAAATAAAAAGTGATTTTTGGTTGTCTCCAATTTACAAGTCTATTTTAGAATATTTCAGAACTCAGAACCTTGACCTGTTTATTTTTATTAGTGTCATGATTCAGTCATAAAACTTTGTAATTGATTGATTGTTGATTGTTGATAAATGACTACTAAATGACATAAATTTTGTTAATGGGCAGAGACATAAACTAGACAGTAGCAAAATATTTCGAAAAATTTAGACTTTACTGGTTTTATACTATATGAAATATGAATGTAACTCATCCAGCTTTGTAAAACATTAAACATGGAATGAGAATGCTCGTAGCTTTGCATTAATCAGTAATCATTGAATAAATACACGAGTCTTCAGTTAAACTGGTGCAGGTTACAGATCAGTAAAAATGAGGACGAATTGATGCTATATGCTATACGCTTTTTTGGACTTTTGTGTTGTGCCAATTGCGGAAACTTGCAATTTAAAATTTAAATAACTTTACCATTTGTCCTACTCTATTATTTGTTGACCTTAACACATGAGACATATTAACTCAAATAATTGACACACTGTATACTGTGTAATGTATGTATCAATATTGAACATATTTTCCGTGTAGTAAATATGTAACAAAAAAAATAATGTATATTTTTTCATGTCATTTTTTTCAGTGCCAAAATCATTGGATATAATTCATCCAAAAATTCGAATTTTGAGTGATAGTAATCATGATGGGAGGACTCGAGAGAAAAGATCTACCTCAACCACAACAGAGTCTTTTAGTAGTGATAGAATTTCGACTCATCGTCGTCAGAATCAGACATTGCCATTGCTTTCACTAACAGGATTAGACCAAGAGTTTGACATTAGTTTGTTACCAAATTCCAATTTAATTGACAAACAAAATTTTGTTTACTTGGTTCGAGGAGCAAATGGAAGTGAAATTATTGAAGATAACCATTTAGACTTGGATGGCCAACTCAAGTGCTTCTACCATGGAAAAACTAATCATCGAAGAAAATCCAAAAGTGATGAGACGGAAATGAAAGGACTTGCTGCGTTGAATTTATGTGATGGAATCGTAAGTTTTACAAATTATAAATTCATGTTCTCCATTTTTAAAAAATATTAAAACAAGTCCTATGTTTATTTTACGAATTAAGAACACTAATAATTATCATATTCATCATGCATTCTAAATTTATCATGTAGTTTTAATGCTCCGTTTAAACGTTTGTGGTTATACATGAAATATGTGGTTACAATTCGTGACTTTTTTGGCGTGTCTACTGTCTACTGACCAAGGCAAACAAAAATAAAGGAGTAGACAACAATCATAGAGGCATATAGAAGGGTGTCACTTACTTCCTTTTGAATCTTTAATATAATATGAACAGCAGCATACTTTATGGACTATTTTATATGTATACATTTAGTAGGATAACTCATTTATAGTCCGACCGTCTGTCACGAGAAAAAAACATGATCATGATCATGAATGACACGCAAAGGCAAAATACAAAACTGTAGTACAAAGCTAAAAAAATCTGTCTGTTTTTTTCTGATCCTCGTTAGTGCGTATATATCTTTGTTGTCAAATTATCGTTTTTCTTTCACTCAATCCAACACTCTCATAAAATCCGTATCCGGTGGCGAGGGGGTCGGAATGACGCTAGAGAAATAGCCATTACTAAAAATGGTTATTCATCGGTCTCAGTTGAAGGGTATTTCTGATTTTTTGTAGGCCTTTAAAAATTTTGAACACCACTTCATCAGAGAAGGCAAAAACTACTTTTCTGTAGTTGTTGTGTTTTTGTGGTCTTGAGGTTTTTTGTAGGATTAGCAAAAGTCAACAATGGAAAGA
>JAQGBH010006073.1:0-13126 GCA_034698265.1 Sminthurinus aureus | reverse complement strand
TAAAATGTGACAGCCGTATTTATATTTTCATTTTAATTTTCATCATGCTCCAACAAAAATCACGTAATTTGGAGCAAGACTCTGAGGAAAACGATCCTAAATTGAAATTTGGCTTTAAAAAACTGTCAAAATTAGTGCCAAGGACAAATTCCTCGTATTTGGACGGCTATAAAATGTATAATGATGATGTATGATGTACTTAAATACCTAGTGGGAAAAAGCGCATGAATAATGATAATGAAAAAGAGTTCACAACTCATAGCTCATTCCAATTCCAATTCCTTGCTGTCGAATACAATTACATTGGAGTTTGGAGTTTGGAGTGAAAAATAGAGAAAGAGAGCGAAGCGCTGTGTTTAGTACAGTCGCCGTTCACAGCTGACTCAATTCTGCAAAGGAAAAAGGAAAATCCAACCTCCGCTCCATTCTCTTGTACACTGCACAAGGTATAAAATTCACTCCAACTTGAGTTTCTGACAAAGTTGGAGTGAGCTCATTGAAATATCTAAAAACTTATGGCGAGATGTAATTTGGATTGTAACAAGTAATGTGAAAAATCACACATCTCTTTAGTTACAAATCTCAGCCTTTTTAACGACTTCAGGGGATTTAAATTGACTTTCTGGAATTTTGTCTGTTCTTGATCACTGATTTATTAATCAAACTTATTCACTGTATTTTCTAATGTTGCAAAGTGAGATAAATTTTTGTTTTTCTTAATTCTCAACAAATACTTTGAAGATGTGTAAACCGTTTCTACTGCGGATGGCTGCACAGATCAAAATACTGAAAATCTTCACTAATTTAATATTCAAGGAGCCGAGAGAATCATTTTGAGCAGTCACTTGACCATACCCAAGTTAAATAAAATCCTTTCAAATTAAATTGGCATAAAATGAAAGTTACTTCATTACTACAGGCGAACCATGAAAATCGCGGGTCTGAAACCAAAACAATGTTGTTTCTTACACAAAATGACACTTTTCTTCGAAAAATGAAAAAATTCTGTGGACGGGAACAATGCTCAAAAAATTATTACAGCCCAACAAAAGGTCTGGAATCTACAAAAAGTGAAAATTTTCAAATTTTATTTTTTCTTGTGGCGAAGTCCGGGGCGAAGTATTTTTAGGCCAAAAATCAACTTTGTAACTTTTCTGGGAAAAATACGGTTCAGAATTTTTGATTTTTGTCATTTTGTGAAGAAAACTAGCCATTTTCTGGTTTTGGGAGAAAAGTGTCAATTTTACTGGGGTACTCTAAAAGTAAAAATTGTTGATGGTAGTCTAAATTTACTAATTTCTTTTTACGACGTCCAAAAATGTTAATATTTGACTGAGAAATGAAGAAAAGCGTTTTGGAGAGTTTCAGCAAACGCAGACATTAGTTACTTTAAACTGTTGCTATGGATTTTCGTAACTAAAGAAAAATATGACAAGAACGTGGACTTGTGCATGGTGCCATAACTTTTAGTCTTCGTGTCCATTTGCTTATGAAAAAACTTTTTAGAAAATTGACCATCAAATTCCTGAGTGCACTAAAAAAGCAAATTCGAGCCAAATCTTGTGACTTAAATTTAAAGTACATGACAACTGAGTCTCTCTTGTCCTTTAAGATAGTAAATGTTAATAATGTGCAGTTTTATTTGTTGGGTCCGACAAATCTAGAAAGCTTCAAAAGAAAGCAGTAGTGTGGGGAAAGTTTGTGGACTCTGATTTTATGCTAAAACGGGAGTTACAAACCTTTTTAATTTTTTTCTTAGATTTGGAATGAGTTTTGTTTGTGGAGCTCATGCCACGCAAGTCTACAAATATTAGAGTTTTAGGTACATAAATATGAGATTTTTAAATTAAATCAAATTTTATTCATTTTATAAACTGTTACAAAGCACAAAGCTCAAGAGTCAAGACTCATGCGAGTAGGTGACAAAATTAAATAAATACATAAATTTTCTACATTGAATATTTAATATGGTGTGAACATACGTTCGAATGAGCAAATAAGCAGTGGAACAGACGGAAATTTTAGAATTCCAATTGGAATCCAAAGGAAAGAGCTGATGCAATGAGAGGAAAATCGGCCTTGGGCAAGTTTACTTTTGTATTTACTCACTACAAGGATTTTCCGTGTCATTGAAATTGACTTGGACTTGGAATTAGAATTGGAATTGAAATTCGTCCCTTTTCCTAATCCCTTTGTTCCATTTACCGTTTTACCTTTTTGAACCCACAAAACCTTACTCCCTTCACAAGTTTACAGAGAAACGAGAGAGAGAGACGGTTAAAATGTGTTTTTGAATTTTGATTTTGAGATATTTTCCACAAACCAGAAGGAAAGCGTACAAAATACAAAATACAAAACACCAAATACAAAAGATTGAGTTTCGTCTAACCTGTCGGAAATAATTATTCAAAATTCCATGTTACTTGAAAATTACACTATTTTTTAGCCAAATTGCAAAAGAAAATTTTCTCTAAGGAAAATGAATCCATCCTCGAGTTGGAATTGGTCCTCTCCGTTTTCTCCGCCAATCCCGTTGCCAATGCCGTTTATTCCTGTTATTCCCCCGTCACTTTTGCCGGAAAGTGTAAAATTAAACATGGCTGTTGTATTCAATCGCGTAAGTAAACTTGAGAAGAGAGAAAAAATATTTTTGTATTTAAATATTTTACACAAGTAAAATCAAGTGTACGACATGAAAAAGCCAAAAGACTTTTATATTTTTTAATTGATAATTGAGCCCCTAAGAAAGACAAAACCCTCCAGAAGGTTTTTTTTTATTTTAAAACATGTGTTTTAAATTGGTTAATTTCCATGGAAACTTTGGAGGGTTTTGTCTTTCTAAGGGGCTCAATTGATTATAACTTTTTTTGTAGCTTTTGCCCAATGTCTTGAATCATGTACAAGATCAAGATCTAATCCACAGCTGTCGCCTGGTTTCAAAATCCTGGAGAGATGAGTCCACATTAATTTTAAGACGGAGAAAAACCGCCAAATGTACTTTTGAATATTATCCGCCTGGACAAAAATTTATATTCCAGAAACAGAAATTTATAGCCCGATTTCTGAATGAAACTGTGGATGTGAATTTGGGCGTGAACGTGAATTTGAATGGGAAAAGGCTGGCTGAATTGAGCCAACTGTTGTCCTGTCCCTTTGAAACTTTTCCTTGTTCTTGGATCTACTTTTTGAGCGGGAGTTTGAATCATACGGAATCCTTGGAATTCCTCTCAGTTTATGGGGAAAAGGTGAAAAAGTTGACTTTGGATTTTGGGCACAACTCAGGACTTACCACGGGATTCGTGGGAACAAGGATTTTTGGACTAATTCCCAATGTAGAAATCCTTGGAATTCCTCACATTTGTCCATTTGTCCCAGATTTATCAGATTTACCAGATTTGCCTCCAACTCAACATCAACATCAACTAAAGCAGGAGCAAGAGCCGAAACAAGAGGACAATGAAAATCAGAACCAGAATCAGCGCCCTCTGTTGCCCCATCTCAATCTGGTTTGTTTGCAAAGTGACTTAAAAACTGAAGATTTGGGACTCAGCGACGCCTCCAAAGTCCTAAACTTTCTTCGATCCCCATCCCTTGCGCCTCAACTTTCTTCCCTCTTCATTCGCACTCTGGAACTGAGTCAACAGCAACAGCAACGGCGTCAAAATCAAAATGATGGAATCTCCATACTTCAAACTTGGACTTGCACATTCAATGTGAAATGCGGAACACTAAGTCTCCAATTATTCTACCCGGACAAATGCCCAACGAATCTCATAGAAACGGCGGCCGAGTTTAACGTCCAGGCCGAAATTTTGCACATTCTCAACGGCAGCCTCAAAAGCAATAGACGACCCTCCAAAGAGCATTTTATTAGGGTGAGGAGAGCCCTCTGGCGGATGGTGGAGAACACCTCCGACATTTTGGAACGATTTTCATGTTCTTTTCAGTGTCTCAATCTCCTCACCCGAATCCCGTTTCCTCCCGGGTTTTTTCAAAAACTGCGCGATCTCTCCCTTTTCGATGAAACAGGTGGCACTGGAGAAACTATGGCTTTGGAGCCAAATAGTTATTTTCGATGCAGCTCCGATTCTTCCACAGCGCAGGGTGGTGATTTTGCCTCTGATTTTCCAGGGCGCCCTCTCTGGACGGATTTTAGCACCATTTTCCCCTGCCTCAAAACCATTGATATAACTTTTTCTCCATCTTGTTTTGACGTCGAAAAATGGCTGCCATTTTTAAACCCACCAATTACAATTTCTGAATTGGAAAATCCCACATCGACTTCCAAATTGAATTCCACCTTCACTATTGCCAATTCCAGTGTGGAAAACCTAAAAGTTTCAAGTCTCTTCACAGGCTCATGCCTCACACCTCAAATATTGGGACTTTTGATAAAATGGCTTCCAAATCTCACCGAAATTGTGATTCAAGTTCCAACAACTCTTGTTTTTATGCCAGTGCTGGATCACAACAAGGTTTCGACGCTGGAGCAACTCCTTTCTTTCCTTTTCGGGATTGAGCGGGAAAATCGGGTGGAAATGGAGGAGCAAATATTTGTAAAGCAGGAAGCTGAAAATGAACGTCAAACTGAATCTTGTTCCTCATCCCAAGGATTTTCACAACCACAGGCAAAAATGAGCAGGATGATGTCGCCTCTTTGGAACTGGAACCCGGCGGGAATCTCAACTCCAACTCCAAATCCGGGGTTTGGTTTGATGAAAGATCCGCTTGTTCAGACAATTAGAACTCTTCTCAATTTACAAAGTAAAAAATGACTTTTCACACCCATTTTGCTTTTGATGTGGATTTTTCTGTGGTTTTTTGCCTTTTAAACTGAAAATATTATTTTGACTTTTATTCATGTTTTTTTTTTCAGAACTGCGGAAATTGTGGGTTACCTTTTTACAGTGTGAGCGGAGAGACATTTTTCAAGGGTGCAGAATGGAATACCCGTCAACTTCAACATCAGCATCCGCATCGGGATCGGGATCAGCGTCATTGCAGTGGAACGTCGGAGATGTGCAAAGTGCAATTGCACTTGCACCACAATTCTCAAATTCAAATTCAGCCACGGCCGCTTCATCCTCGCCGTTTTATTATTCTTTTTCATCAATCCCTGGAGATTTCACGGCTAATAATTGTTTTCTCTCCAGAATACCAAACCGGACTTACATTGGACTCACCAACGACTTTTTATCTCTAAGCCTTTCCTGCACGAAACACCCCATTTAGCACGACTTGATAATTGATAATTGACTATTTGTGTGTATTGCCAATAACAAGTTGTAAAATGTAAAATTGTGGTTCGCGTTTGTTGTAAATTCATGATATATAAATGTAAATATTTAATGTGTAAAGACATTTTTCATAAATTTTTATAATTAAATAAATCAACAAAAAATCCAATGGCTTTTGGAGTCATTCTCTCTCAATCAACAATCAACATGTCAAATGTCATGAAATAAAACAATTGGTCATTTCACTCCAAGCTCCGTCGTAAACCCAAAACCAAGCCATAAACAAAATCCACAGACAAAATGTCAGTTTGAATATTCCTTTAGGAATTGACTGCAGCTCGGCTGCCCCACAAAATTCCAAATTCCAAACATTCCAAACATGCCACCCATCCAGATAAAACCCGGAACTGAATTTAGATTTGGCGTAGCTTTATATTTAATCCTGTTCAATTTTCTGCCCAGTTCAAATTCAACTGGTCAGGCGGATCCGAGCCAAATTCCAAGTATTTCCAACTCAGTGGCCACCCACATTTGCAAACAGCAAAGTGCATTTCAAGAATCCGGGGAAATTCAAACTCCGGTGACTTCAAAACCAGAAGAGGACGACACCCCTTGCGGTTGGTACAGCTGGATCAAATGCGAAACCGGTACGTCCTTTTACCACTTTACCATTTTACCATTTATCCTCGTTAATCATTAATCATTACTCTTGAGTCTTGAGTCTTGGGTAAAAATAAAATGTTGTTAAAATTTGACCTCGTTTTTTTACAAGAAACAGAGGAATCAAAATCCCAATCGGAAACCGGAACCTGCCCGTCTTTTACTCTTGAAGCATGTCAAGAAAACCAGGCACTAGGGAAAAAAGGAAGAGGAATCGCTGACACAGAAGATAAACGCAATTTATGTATGAAACTCTGATATTAAAATTCAATCACTCAAAAACATAATACGACATACCACATAAATTAAAAATTAAACCAACAAAGAGAAATAATAAATGTTAGTAAATGATGCATAGGTAAAAATGCAACTATACCAAAAGGCCTTCCAAATCCCCAAATCGTATCCTCACCCAGCAAGTACCCGTCAGTTGTTACGATCGTCAGGGGTGACCGATGTCAGGATAAATATTGCACCGGACTCATCCTGGACCAAAACTGGATCATCGTAGAGCAGACGGGATGTTTTTTTGAGTGGTCAAAAAATCACTCCCATTTTTTGTCAGTTGTGGCGGGTGAGCGGCGGATGCACGTTGAACAAGGAACTGAGCAGAAAAGAGCTGTCGCTGACTACATTCCAAATCCGGGACTAAAGTAACTAGAAATTTTCATCAAAACCTTCATGTTTTCACGTTTAGATTTTTAATATAAAAATCTAACGCTTTGTTAAAAACTCTTATTAAAATGTTAGATATTATCAGCCCGCAAGACTTGGTTATTACACTGACAACATTGGCCTCGTCCGTCTGGCTGAGCCACTGGAATTAAATGAAAATGTTCAGCCGATTGACCTGGCAGCTATCGAGAGCATCGCGCCATCTATTAACAAAAACTCTGTTCTCACAATTGTGGGTTGGCTCAAGACACAGCCGATGAAAGAGGACGAGGATTTACTCGCCAGTTTTATTGAATCTCGATTGGAGTTTGTCTCAATGGACGAATGCTACGATAAAAGAATGAAGCAAGAAAATGTCACACGTGAAAAGCTAATTTGTGCTGGAACCTGCATTATCCAAGGTGACGAGAAAAACCAGCCGCGCAAAAACATTTTATATGCGCAAGAGACTCCAGAATCGGTTCCCGTTCCCATTGGACTTGGGCCAATCACACACAGACGTAATGTGTCCCAACATGGCGTCTTTACAAACATTTCCGCCTACATTCCCTGGATCAAAGAGACCGTGAAAAAAGGTATAGGTCCAGGCCCAGGACAAGAAGAAGAAGAAACGACCGAATCTCCCGAACCGGAATCTCGAATTGTACGAGGAGACGATGCTCCGCCGTACAAATACCCATCTATGGTTAGCATGCAAGGTCGAAGGTCATTCGCATGCACCTATCATGCCTGTGGAGGATTGATATTGAGCGAGAACTGGTTTGTGAATTATTCGTCCTTGAATTTGGAAAATTTGGAAAATTTCGAATACAGGCAAAATACGGGCAAACACCCGAGGCTTTGATTATTATTATTATTTCAACAGGTTCTTAACAGCAGCACATTGTGTTGACGACTGGGAAACACGAAATCTGGGCGCAATTGTTGGAGATCATGATATTACAAACACGGATGAGAATGAACAGGCCGTACTCGTCACAAAGGTCATTCAGCATGAGAACTGGAATACGTAAGGACAAAAACCAAACAAGAATAAAAAACAGTAAACCAAAAACGTTGATGATTAATCGTTTAAAGCGTTAGAACCGTAAATTAACTGCTTAATAACTTTGGAATTTGGAATTTACACACAGTTCAACCTATCAATACGACATTGCCGTGGTGAAGGTCACACCACCCTTCAAGCTGAACGATAAGGTCAAAAAGGTCACTCTGCCGGATCCTGCTTTTCAACCTCCGGGTCTGTCTTTTTAATTTTCCATGCGTACAAGTTTAATTCAAAAACAGCAAAGTATGAGAACATTTTGACCTTTACCCTTTTGACCTTTGACCCTTACAATTTTGACCTTTTACCTTTCCACCTTTAGGACCTGTGACAGCAGTAGGGTGGGGTCGTGATGAAGAGTTTAATAATCCAGACATCCTTCAACAGGTAAGTCGCTTCGGCTTCAAATTACTTTTATTAAGCTTCAACGTTATCGTGATAGAGGTCGCTCTATTTCGTGTCTTCGATTTTGTGTTGTCCAACCAAAAATAATAGTGAATCATTAAAATCTGATTCAAGTCTTTGATACTTTTAGGTTGAAATCCCGGTTGTGCCTCTTGTCGAATGCCTAAAATATTGGAACGGCTCAAAACCTATTGAAGATTCCCACGTTTGTGTTGGAACTGAAACGGCTGGCGCTTGCAATGGTAATTTGATTCTCAATTACTTTGTCATTTTCAAGGTTTACGGCTGTCAGCGTTATTTTGATTGATGTTTGCAAATTAAAACATTATCAGTCTTCAATTGTCTGCTGTCATTCCGTGTGTTGCTAAAGTCGTTTTTTGCGCTGAGACTTTGAGGCGGCCTAGAGAAAGCTGAAATGAAAGAAGACGAGGCGAGAATTCAGCGGCACGCGACAGTCTCATTCTGGAGAAATTTGAGGCGAGTCTAGAATAAAGCAACAGAAATGGCCTGTTTTGTGCGCAATTCCAGGCGAGTCGATGAGGCCAGTCAATTCAAGTCTAGTCTGTGTTGCTTTATCCACCAGCTAGACCGAGAGGCGAAAATGAAACACATCTAGGCGAGACTAACGCCTACTTTTCTTTTGCCTCGTCTCAGCTGAGGCCAAATTTCTCCAGGCTAGTCTCTCCAGACCGCCTCAACAGGCTCAGTTACTTTAGCAACACACCCAAAAGCTCTGTTTCCGGTGTGAATAACTTCATGTTGTGTCTTTTTCTGATTATTTTTTAAATTTTTTTTTTCAGTAGTCACATTCAAAATTGAATGTTTCCATTTTGTTTGCCTTGTCTTTTCCCATTTCGCCCATACTCCAGTTTGCCTTCCTTGAAAAGTTTCCGGTCTCCGGTTGAATATCGATTACCGTTACGTTTTATCCTCAAAAATCTAAACAGAAAAATTTTAACGTTACAAATAACTTTTAATAACAACTCGACGTATGACTTGCTGTGTGATATTTTACATGTGAAAAATTTCAGTAAAAAATCAACGAAATATTTTTTATTATTACTTCTTCAGCAAGTTCAGTCAAGCAGACTATGTGAGCAAGCAATTCCAGTGGATGAAAATATTTCCACCAGTTGCAAATTAAATCAATTCAGCTCACAACATGTACTGAAACTTTTTTCAAAAAGGCCGTAAGCGGACAAAGTGAAAGCAAAAAAGTAGTCAAAAACCCGTTTGTACCTGTTTTGTTCTAGGAAAGGACAGGCCGGTTCTTTGACCAAATTCCGTCGCATGGAGTCAAAGCTTCTACTTCAATAACCTCAAAACATTGCCTTGAGTCTTTAATCTTTAGTCTTAATTCTGGAGGTAAATATTTCTAACTTTAACCTGGGCTCCAACTTAACAAGTGAGCTTGGCTACACTGCGTCCGGTTGACTTTGCGTTTAGTTGAATTTGATTTGGAATTTCAACGCCGTTTGAACATTGCCCTGCTTATTAAAATGCAGGTTGTAGGTGTTTTTTGAACTTTGCTCCATCAATTTTAAAAGTTTGTTCATTTTCTATGACCAATAGTTTTGAGTTCACGGCCGGAATTTTTATTGACGGAATGCAAAATATTGAAAACCTATAGAACCAAAGGATTCTTTCACGTTTGAATTGAAAATTTGTAATTCAACCGTTTTGATTTGCGTCCGAATACATCAAAATACATGAGCATTATTTTTGTAAAACATTTTTAAATAGTTACCCAGGAAAAACATTTAGGGTTTTGCGGTTTGTAGTTTTCAAATGAACATTTTTATTTAATTTGGCTAAATCCTTTTTAATGTTCATGAAAAATATTAGATTGTACAAACAAATCCTTCAACTGTACCTGGAACTTTACGGTTGAATTCCTAAACCTTTTTTCCAATTCTTGTTCCAGGAATTTTCCTTTTCTATTTTTCGTCCCTTCTCTTTTCTCGTTGGGTTTTGTTTGTTCGTTCAGCTCCAAGTTTTTCAAGAGAGCAGAAAGTGTGGAAATTTTACACGATTTAAACTCTTGAATCTTTACCTTAAAATTAGTCAAAGAGTGAAGAATTCTATGTAAATTTACCACATAATAATAATTTGTTTGTTCAAGTTGAACGCCGCTCAAAATTTTGTACCTGATTTACAACACATTTTTAACACAGGTAAACTGAAATCATAATTGTCAACTAAAAATCATTCCATTCTAACAATACAACTTGACTGAATTTCATGGATAATTTTTTTCTCTGTGGAACTTTGTGTTCTGTTTGTTCAGAGGATGGAGCTGGAAGGAAAAGCCTGGGGCTCTGACCGCACCTTTCTAATTTCAGCTCTATCCCTTTCTAATGTCCATTGTTCCTTGTACTAGATAGACTAGAAGGGTTGAAGATTCCTGTTTCTACAAAGTTTCTACATGCATTGACGACTGAACATTAGGCATATCCGTGGAACAACGGAAATTCAAATTTACCTTGCAAACAAACCTGAACGCTAATAAAATATTCAATATTCAAAATGAAACGGCAACAATCCTCATCAGCACCCACTGAGGCATTGATTTCAAAGCGACTCGTTAACAATGGATTTTGTGTGAAAACTCGTGTGCTTTCTGGAGAAAAAGCAATGTCCATTTATTTGGTATGCGTATTTGTAATCTGTATTCTATAAAATATATTACCACTTGAACATGTTTGGGATGGCTAAAAAGGACTTGATGTAAAAACTTGGAATTCGTACGTCTGAAATTTGTGTTACACCCTATAATATATTCTATATTCTGTATTACAGTAACATATTTCAGTCAACCAAACTAATTGTAGTCATAGACGTCGACGGAAAGGAAACATGACATTATTCCATTTCTCAATTCTTGTTAAATTCCGATTTTCAGATTCGCCGTAAAATCTTGCGGCAGTTTTCCTCGGCAAAAGAGTTGTTGCTTTATCGTTTGGTATGTAAAACATGGGAACAAGAAGCATGTGCTGCACTTCTCCAGCCCAAATTTGAACGAGCCCTTCAAATTTCTTTCCGCTATTCCGAGCCATCTTCTGCCTTCATTAGTGACAAGTGTAACAACAGTGCAAGGTCACTGGCAGATTTTATGCAGGATCGAATTGTTGCTCGAAAACAAAAACGACTTGTAGAAATGACTGATTTGAACCATTTCATTGATGCCGATGGTGAACAGAAGGATGAGGAGAGAAACCAAAGGCAAAGTCGTTTGAATTTTTTGGACGACTGTTGCACCTTTTTCAAATTCAGTGGTGGGAATTTAGGAACTGATCCAGATGCCGTCAAATTTTTTATGGATCCAGAATCTGGGATCAAAAGTCTGACCCTAGATCTTTACAGAAAATTAATTTCTACAACAATTTCAAATGCATGTCAAGTCAAACGAGGAGTGACAATTGAAAACTTTCGAAACCTTTTGTTACGCTGGGGCAAGTCCATCAAGTATTTGAATTTAGTGAGCGTTTCAGCAAGCTGGCCCGACTCCGACTCTCTCTTTTGTGGGTCCTCTTATTTGCGGGATGTGGATCCATCCCCTCAAATTCAACTCCAAGATCCTGTCTTTCTGACCAAATTTGACCTTCAAGTTTGGGCTCGAACTCCAGAAATAGCCGAGCATCTCGGGTCCTCTTTTCCTGCTCTGCAAGTTTTTAAAGTGTCACATTCACCTTTTCAAAGCTGTCCATTCGTCATCAACGATATTTTGAGAGGAGCGCGAAATTTGAAAGAGACATACCTCCATCGTCCCGGTCATAATTTACAGGTTCTTGAACAAGAAAACAAGCTCCACACGCTCAAATCATGGTTTTTTTCACCATGGAAACAAGGTCGAGAGGCCAACGGCTGGAGGAGAGCTTTAGAACTGTTAGAGAAAACCCCGGCACAACTCTTAAAATTTGGAGTGGACCAAAAGTCGGTTGAAAAAAGGCCAGAGGTCATCCCAGTTTTGAATCGGGTATTGAAGGACAGTCAAAAAACTCTTGAGATGATTTTAGACCCTCTTGTTCTCTTGAACTGCCCTGGACTCATCATCCCCTCAGGCCCTTTTGACAAGGTCACAAAGGTCACTCAAGGTCAGAGTCAGTTCTTCTCCTCCCTTCTTCATGTTCAAGATCAAGAGAAGAAGAACGTGGACTGTGACTGTAGTTTTGAGAAATCCTTTCCCAATGTTAATCACTTCAAGATTAGGTACAACTACGTTCATCCCGATGGAACAGGAGAAATCCAAGTCATAAACACACTCCATTCCTGTTTCACCTTACCTTTGACCTCCGTGTCAACATTAGAGTTGTATTTTTCCCATCAAGATGTTTCTTGCTTGAATCAAGACACTTTGTTCAAGGTACAAAGAATTTTCCCAAATGTCGTCAATATCTGTGTGTCTACAACCCGAATTCCAGAACAGCTGCCTCAACTGCTCCACTCTATTTTCAAATGTTTTCTTAAGGCTCGCACCATTTCTTTTAAATTTCGATATCAAAAACGACAAGTCTCTTGTTACGAGTGGGAAGAGCAGGATCAAGATTTTTTTCTCTTGGATTCTGCCTGGAGGAAGCAGATGAACGAGGTCATAACTGGCACTCCAATTCAAGTACGACAACGACACCAACAGGTGGATGTGAAAAGCATGTCTTTTGATGGTACAAAAATTGAAAAGGAATGCCAGAACGTGTCAATTTTGGATATGAAAGGTGCGTAATGATAATAACAAAACTTTTTTTGGTGGTTCAACATTCAAGGTGCAAGATGAATCCTGAATGACATGATTTCTCATGTAATAATTTGACATTTCATGTTTTTTTATTGTGCTATAGATTTGCAATACTTTGGAATGAATTTTGGATTTCTTTTCCCGGCTCCTCGCTTGTTTTCACAAACGGCATTTGACTGTGGATTTGATGTGTTGAAAAACAGAAACAGAAAGTCGAAAAAGGATTTCCAATTAGAGTTTCGGCCTTCCTTTTTACCATACCTATGATGAACCATGAGGTCTTGTTATTAACAAGTAATAAATAAAGTTAAAAATCCTCCCTTCGGGACGATTTTATATCGCCTTGAAAGCATAAATGCTTGAGGCTCCGGA
>JAQGBH010006072.1:0-13133 GCA_034698265.1 Sminthurinus aureus | reverse complement strand
ATCATAATTATGCGTTTGGTCAAACGCGCACAATAAACAAAACAATCTCCTGACGAGTTATGCCCCACGCTCCTTTATACTTTGACAGTAATTTTTTGCGGTGCTTTTCACTTTGATTTTACATATTTTGTTTTGTTTTTCAGGATCTACGACGTTCAATCTCGACAAATTTCGTTTGAGCATCCCTTTGAATTGTTGTCTTCAATGAGCCCTGGTATAGCCAATTTAACTCGAAGTAGCTTCCGAGCATTTCTGCGGGGAGAAAAATTCAAGGACATTTTCATAGATGAACTTGTCCAAGGTAGGTATTAAAAATATGGAAATAAAAAAAGGGCAAAAGTAAAGAAAAGTTTTAGAAATACACACATTTATGAAATCTCGTAAAATCTCGTTTCATGTCGGGCGTAAATAACAAATTCTGAATATTTCCTATACATTTCAGCCATCACGTATGTAAATTATGGACAAGATACGAGTATTCATGCTCTTGTGGGTAAGTATTAGTTTTCTGTACAACTCAATTGATACAATGCAATTGATTAAATACAACCATTATGAATTTCCAAAATTTTTTTGACATCTCAAATCTAAAATCTAAAATGCCGTAATGTACATGCACATTAAATTGTAAATTTTGTCTGGATCAATATAGGTTCTATTGCTGTAGGTGGAGCAGATGATGGCCTTTGGAGCATTGAAAACGGAAATAAGCAATTACCTATCGCCCTTGCATCTGTATCAAAAGCAAATATCATTTTCAATTCTCTCATTCAATCAATAACAGACAATCGGAATGGTACTTATGGTTTATCCATAAAAAAGGTCAATAAAACAAAGAATAGTATCCAGAAATCGGATGAAACGACTATAAATTATGACATTGTTGTCATTGCAAATCCACTGGAAGTGAGTAAAATCAATTTCCTTGGTTTTGAATCCATTCCATATGATGTGAATGAGAGGAAATATCATCAAACAGTTGCTACAATTGTTTCTGGAATTCTCCAGGAAAATTTTACAATGTCGATAGCTAATGTAGATTCTTTGTTTACATGTGATGCAGAATACTTTTTCACAACTGTAGGTCGAATTTATCCTGTTGACTCTAAATCTAAGAATTCAGAAGGGAAAGAAAAGTACCCCGTGTATAAAATATTTAGTCCGAAACCTTTGACGGACGAACAGTTGCAAATAGTATTTTCTAAAGTTTACCAAGTAAATGTATTTGACTGGTTTGCCTATCCACACTACAACAGTGCTGGAGGAGGAATTGAAACTCCTGGACTCGGAAGTCTCCCGTCATTTCTTCTTGATGACTGGAATTTATACTATTTGAATTCTATTGAATGGGCTTCAAGTGCTATTGAAATGAGTCTGATTTCAGCAAAAAATATTGCACTACTAGTGGCAGAGCGAGTTGAGGAGAGTCAGAATAACAACAAGAATAATCGAGATTATGCATCGAGTAAAAATACACCAAATATTGAAGATACAAGTAAGATTGAATTATAGTCAATAGTGGCTGCTAAAATGTACATACAATACACAGGCATTAAAAGTTTAATATGTCCGGTGTAATATAAAGGGAAGAGCAAGAGAGTATATTATATATATAGATTATGTAGAGATGAGATATTTACTACTTCGACTTATACATTATGCATAATGTGCTTGTGAATATAATAATATATACGTAATATGCAACATTTGCATTTTTTATTTAAGTATGGTTAGGCAGCTGTGTTTTTGAACCTTTGAAACTTTTGTGATATTTATCTGTATTCCCGTACCTTCTGTACGTACCTACTGTAATGATTATTGACTTCTTGTTGTACTGTCTGATACATAGAAGTTATTCAATTATATACTCGTTAGTATATATAAAGCAGCATATTCTCATTATAATAATTCATACTATGTGAATGTACAATGTACAATGTACAAAAAAATCCCTTTGTATGTCGTGCTTCGTCACAAATATGGAATGAAATTAACTTGCATGTGAAAGTAAAAATGATAAAATGATGTACAACTCTATGAATTAAAATAATCATAAATGAGATAATTATAATAATTACTTGAAGTACAACTATGTATTTAACACGTATACTGTGTACTGGCAGTCACAATTATTTATTCATGAACACAATTTATTTTTTGGTAACATTTGGTACACAATATTATTTATTTTTTTGTGGAATGAGGAAGGTTCAAGTCTTCTGTCAAGTCCTTCTTGTAACATTGTCTCAAGGGGAATGTAAACATATCTTTCTTGTCAAGTCCAAGTTTTTCAATTTGATCAAAAATTCTGAAAAAGTTCAATGTAAGTACATATTACACATTCATCAATCATTCATTGAGCCATATGTCAACTCCAGTATAAGGAAATATAAAATATAAAAATTGAATGTAAAGCTTTTGGTACTTTTTCATGAGATTTGGTCCTAATTGAGCTTTTTCATAAACTGCCCAGTGAACGCCCGTCTTAGGAAAGCACCTGACGAGCAGAGCCCATGAAATGTTATCCGTGTCCGCAATCACAAAATGCGAATCAGCTAAAAATAATAGTTTTTAATGGACTCTTTCATTAAAATTTTTGTCAAGCATCATACTGTACTATGTATAATGTATATATACATACTACTTATTGATCCAAATGGTTGGCTATGAAATATTTTGGTTTCATGAGCTGTAAAATGGTGAAAGTACATACCGTCTTTGACTTTCCCTGTCATTTCGGTACAGAACCATAATGCATTTGGAGAACTTTTTCTACCACTTGGCTTGCAACCTGAAATATGTGTACATTACCCATATTATTATGTACAACGTCATTTACTTACATTTCACATAGAAATTCATGGAACAAAACTTAGTAGTTCAGTATTTAATCATCCTGTACCTAAGTTTACTTCTGCATGAGTGAAAGGACAAATTGTAGTAGTTTTGATTGGTGCATTATTGTAACTTTGACCAGGAGGCATCGGGCCTATGTTCATACGTATACATGCATCTGACGATCTTTGACTTTCTTGATTTTTGATCTCAATCTGATTTCCTCGCACTGATTTTTGTGTATGGTGGATCCAATTTCGGCTCATGTGATGTAATGTCCAAACTCCCAGAAACTTTTAACGAGTAACATGTTTAAATTTTGAATAAGACCTTATAATTTATAATTTAGATGTATAGTAAATACATCTTATTTCTAATACTATACAAAAATTAGTATAGTAGATGAATGGAAACATACAAATAAAAACTTACAGCTTCATCAATTTTAGGGAGAAAGTTCAGCGTTGGGCATCCAGCTCCTTCCAGCTCAGATTTATCAATCGGATCCACTGGAAATAAACTTGATGCTGACCGTGACGCATCTACTAATGTCAATGAAAATGCTGAAAGGATTATTAGTAGAATTTGAGCTTGCATTTTCTTATTCTCTCTCGTGTCTCGGGTAAAAATTCTAAAAAAATGTAATGAAAATATAATGATGTTGGCAACCAGTGTAATTTGATGGTTCTAACTTTTCGACTGTTGAGACGAGATAAATGAGAAGTGAAATTATGTGTAATGTGAATTAATGTATGCAATAATATGAAATGGAAATCGATTCTACAAAAGATGAATTATTGTACTCAAAAGTTTACATTAGCAAGAGATTTCTCTGAAACGCTTGGCATCTATCATCATTTTTCATTCTTGCCGTCATTCACTGGCAACTTCTCAAACTTTGAAACACACAGTCCTGTCACTGATTTGTACAGTTTTACCGTCATTTTTGCTTACTCACTTGGATAAAATAGCCTTTCAAGTGTAGTGAAATTTATGAGTGTGGCTATGAGTATGTAAATATATAAGATGAATGATTGTTGAGTGTTGAGGTATCACAATTATAATTAAAAAATTGCATCGACTTAATCATAGGACTGTATATTGTATGTACAGTGAACCGTGCGGATGTAAGTACATGTGTAATAATATACCATACTTTTCACATCAGGTTGAAAAATATGTTTGCACACACATAATAATGTTAATTGTCAATTTTCCAAATTCCAGGTGCTTCTGTCATTTCTGGAATTTTATAGTATAACTTATACTGTATAAGTAAGTATAATATATTTACCTGCCTGTAGCTCTCATCTCCAATGTACGTGGTTCAGCGCAAACATTTCAATTTTGGACACATAGAGTTATCCAGAGGTCATACCTAGAACCTAGAGTTTTCCCCATAATTGATTCATAATCGAAAAATAAAATTTTGAATTTTTGAGCATTTTTGAACTTCGTCTGTAGACTACTTTAGACTTTACTTACGACACTTGTCGAAGAATTAACATTCAGAATTTCCATGTTGTCGACAATAACTTTCAAAATTTTGAACAGTTTAAGAGTACAATGACAGGAAATGTGAAATACCTGTGGTTTGTGAGGAAAAATTTTCGAAATTTTGGAATTTATAATGATGACACAGAACATGAGACAAAGAAAAATACATATGTACATGTGAACACCTGAAAAAATTCAAACGGAAATCAACGCGCTTTGATCTTTTATGTATATATGTAGAATTTGTAGGCGTACATACATACATATACGTAGTACATATGTACTCAAAATTATATGGATATAACTTTTCACTCTAGTAAATTGTACATTTTTATTTTATGGTAGTATCATTTATCATTTGAAGGTGAAAAAATAAAAAAATAATTACAAATGGTTTTGGAAATATTACATTTTCAAGAGGTGGTGGTGTTGTTAATACCAGCAAAGGTGTGAATGCAATGAGTAAATCTGTTGTTATTAATACTAATGGATTTGGAAATGGTCAACAAGGAAATAACCAAAAAACTGTAAATAATAAGAAGAATTCAGATGAAGCTGCAGCAAAAATACAGAATTGGTGGAAATCAAGATCTAAAAGAAGTAATAGTTTTGATATTGGGGCTGAAAGAGCTAAACATTCCCTTCGTCATAATAGAACAGAAGATCATGTTCGGTAATTTAAATATTGTTATTGTACTTTATATAACAAAACATACTCTTTACAAGAGAATTTAAAATAATATCCTATTTTAGATTTTAGATCATTCTCATATCAATGTGTTGAACACTGTGTTCTATTTGTTTATTTATTGATTTATCTATTTTGACAATATAGGTATCTTGAAAGTGAAGTAAGTCGTTTAAAATCTGCATTATCAGCTGAACGTAAAATTCGTTCACTTCAACTTGAAGCTATTCGTTCTCTTTGGAGTCAAGTACAGAGAATTTCCAATTCAGAATCTACCACTGGTTCTTCGTCCTTAATGACTAGGTAAAAATATTGCTCACGATTAATTATTCTCTTTAAGTTTAATTTGAATTTAATGAAATATTAAGAATAAAAAATAAAAAGGACTTTATTATTTTAAATCTATCAACTAATATCTTTCTTTTGGGTTGGATAAAATGTTTTTATTATATATATTATAGATCCGTTCCAAATGGTTTACCAATAAGTAATAATACTAACAATAACAACAATAATAATAAAGAAGCTGGTCCGAATACAATGAGTATGTCAATGAATGCTGCCTTGGAATCCAACACTGTAAATATACCAAACAATTCACAAGGAGCAGGAGGAGGAGGAGATGTTCATACTTCATGTGCTTGTTCTAAAGAAGTCCAGTCTCTTCGTGAAAGTTTGGCTGAAGAAATGAGTCAATTACGAACTAAGATAGATCAATTGACTGCAAAAGACTCAAGTACTACGACTACGACTAGTAGTGCTACCACTAATACTAATATTAAATCAAGTGACAAAGTAAATATAAATCATAGTGAAGAAAACGTAAATATCGCCATAGTTGAATTTAATTCTATACAACCGATTTATATAGAAAATAATAGTAATAGTGACATCGCCATCAATGAAACTCCTGTGCTAGTTGACTTTTGTTGTCAAACGGATTTAGAAGAAGATCCTGAAGTTTATTATTTTGCTGGTGGTCGTCATGTGCAATGTCAAACTACAGATGATGGCGAATATGAACCGCTTCAATTATTTGTGAAGGGTACCAAGCTTGAAATAATTGTTTTGAGTAATTCTCTACCAACTCCTCCTGATAATAATAATAATAATAATAGTGGCCTTCAAAGTGTTTCATCATCCGTTTCCTCTCCAAGTAATATTCAATTGGAATGTGGTGGTGGTGTTAGTGGGGAAAGTGAATTGATAGCATCATCAGCCTTAGCTACTACAGTAGATATCTCATCATCTGTCAATATAAAATCGGTAGAAATTCCAGTTAAAGATACAAGGGATGATAGTTCTAGTACTGTTGCTAGAATTGAGACTGAAAAGAAAGTAGAAGAAGAAGAAGAAGAAGTGAAAGATAATACAAGTAATAATAGTGATAATAATAGTAGTTGTAGTACTAACAATAATAGCAACAGTGATAATAATACTAGTTGTAGCAATAACATTAATTGTAAGAGTGATATTACTAATAAAATTGATGGGAAAATTGATCCAGATGGATGGAAGACTGTAACAACACGATCAAATCGAACAAAATGGTCACAGTCCTCTTCATCATTGGGATCATCAGCAGCCAACTCTAGTAGAGGTTCTTTGGATAGAAGTAGTGTTGGAGATTATAGAGATCGTACATCAATAGGAAGTGGAAGTAATTCCGGTTCTGTAATTGGTCGTGGTCGCCTAAATTCTTCAGGTTCTGGTCGACTTGGAAGTCCTAGTCATTTTAATAGTAGTAGTATTAGTACTAGTAACAATAAGAATAAAAACAACTCCAGCAGCAGCAATAATAATAGTAGTAGGACTAGTGGCCAACGAAACCATTGGAATTCCTCATTAACTGGAAGAGGTTCTGTCTCTAATGCAACTAGCTCTGCAAACTATTTGAAATCTAGATTTTATCAACCATCGTCAACAATTTCATTACCTGTTCTTAATCATCCTGTTGATGAAACTGGAGACTCTAAAAGATATGGCAGTTCAAGTAGTACAAATGGAGGAAAACAACAAAATAATCAAGGAAGTGAATCGGGTTATGGATCTAGAGAGAAATTAATAAGAAAGAAAACTAGTTTAACTGCTTCAAATTTAGAAGCTGGTAAGTACAAAATAAATTCAAATGGGATAATTTATTTCATTAGATTATTTTCTATCCGGATATTGGTTGACTTACAATTTGTTAGTACATATATATTCAAAGTACCTATATTACCTATATATTTTATATGTGCTAAATTACATTGATTATTGATTTTCTGTTTAGTTTCAACAAAACCCAAAATAATATCACGACCATCTTCACAACAACGAAGTACTCAAACTGCAAAAAAACCTGGACTTGTTTCCGGAAGTATAAATGCTACAAAAATTCCAAAAGAAGATAGTAATACTACTACTACTACTACTAGTACACTCTTGAAGCGAACAAAAAATGATGTTTTGACATCTACAACATCATTAGCAACCTCATTATTATCATCACCATCTTCTGTACATTCTAAATCAAGGACCACAATGATTGGGAAATCTACAACAGCATTCCAAACTGTCACAAATTCTTCTTCTACGATAAAACTAAACAATGTAAAAGTTGAAAAAGACAACAAAAGTAAAAATGAAAAAACAAATACTACAACTACAACGAGAAAAATAACTAGTACAACGAGTAAGTACAATATTTTATGAATGAAACTTTGAATGTAATTTTTATGCAAAATAATCTTAACACCAAGTCAGTAAAAGTAAAATGTTGATTTTCTTTGTTATTATTATTATTTATTTAGATAGTGGACTTTTGACTAGTTCCTCAACTCGAACAATTTCTAAATTACCAAATAATAGCAAGATATCTGCTTCTCAAACAAATACATCCAGTACTACTCCAAACTCTACAAACAACAATTTAAAGAAATCATCTCAAAACAGTACTAATACAAACAGTACAAAAGTTGGTACGAAATCAAATGGTATTACACTAGTAAATAATAATAGCAATAATAGTAATAATAAAAAGGAAAAGGAAACTAGTAATCTTACCAATAAAACCATCGCTCTTATTGTTAAACCAATGGAAGTTGATAAAATAAAAGTTGATCGTGAGGATGCCATGCAAGATTCTACAAATTCAGATTTAGATTTGCAAAATGATAGTGAAAAGTGGAAAGAACAAGATACAGAGAGCTCAAATGATGATGAAGAAATTCAACGGAAGGATGCGGCTTTAGAGAGTATACAGGGTACACTTGAACTTTTACAACTAGAACTACTACAAGTTGAAAAAGATTTTGAAGAAATTGAAAATAGAGCTCCGGATAATGTGAGTGTTGATGAAGGTTCTAATATTTCTGAAAGTGAAACTACTTCAAGTCCATCCACATTTCTTGAATCCGAAGCTGGAGATACAATGAGTGATTTTGGTGATTTGGATCAATTCTTCTTTATTGCAATAGATGAAAATAATTCTTTAAACTCAGATGATGTTACAGAGGAGAAGATTCTAACTAAAAAAGACAAGTTGAGATTATCTCCAGCTAGATTATTAACGTAAGTATATTATATTATTGTTTATTGTGTTAATTTTAAGGAATATTCTATAGTGTATTCTATTGTATGTTTAAACCTAAAAGCAAATAATTTATGCGATTACTAGTAAATCTATGTTATATATTTATAATTTTTTCTTTCTTAACTTGTAGTAGCCCATCTATACGCAAAAAATGTGATGGTGCAGAGACGTTGAAACGACATAGAGAAAAATTAGCAAATGCTGAAAGAAATCGAGAAAAATTACTCCAAGCCAAGTACAATCGGTATGTTGAACTTTCTGAACGCTTTGCAGGTTTGAATGAAACCACAAAACGGCTCGTTGAAGAACGTTCTGAATTAATGATGAAAGCTAATGAAAGAAGAAATCGGGCTGAAGAGAAAAGAAAACTACACTTAAAAAGTATTGTGAAGAAAGCTCATGATGAGGACTCTAAAGCTAAGGAAATTGCTTTCATAAATTTACTTGAAGCCCAAAATAAAAGACATGATTATCTCGCTAATGTTCAGGTTTGTGCTTATACATTATTTTTCAAAATAAAATTATTGAATTATTACTTTTCATTCATTAGTATTGAAATGCATTGATGCATCAATGCTCTGAGATTTTTGAATAAAACAAATTGTTATTTAATCGTTAATCCTATATCTATATGTATTCATAGGAAGTAGAAGATCGTTTGAATTCAATACAAGAGGAACGAAAATTAAAATTTGAGGACCGTGCAATCAAAGTGCAGGCCGTAATAGAACGTCAAGATCATATCCGACATGATTGGGAGGTCTGAACATATTTGAGTGATACTATTATACGATGCTACATATTATATTATTATTGCAGATGTTTAAAAAATTTCCACAGGAGAAAAAACAAACAAAATTAAATTGAATTACAATGAAAATTACATACTGAAAAATGTTGGTTAATGTTTCTATGTATGTGTCTTATTTGATAGTCAAAACTTGCAACAATGCAAGAAAAACGAAGAAAGGTTGATGAGAGAATCATGAGGGCAAAGGAAGAGAAGGCAAAAGAAAGATCTGAATTAGCCCAAGAAAAAGCACGGTATGTTATTTAAGTTCACGTAATAGTTTACAATTATTGGTATAATATACTTACTGTATTCTATGTATTATGGTATACAAGAGAATTGATAATTCTGAAACATTGCTTAGTAGTACTAAATGTTTTGTATTCCTTTGTATAGTGATCGAGAGGAAAGGCTATCAGCACTAAATGCAGCAAAACAATTACAATTGGGAGAACTACAAAAGAAAATTCAACAAAAGCAAGAAGAAACAGCACGGAGACATGAAGAAAACATTGAACAGATTAGGCAAAAGGCAATTGAACTGACGCTTCCAAGAACTCCAGCAGATGATCCTGTACCAGCTACAATTAGAATTTGTTCACTGTGTAAAGTATCAATGGAATCTGAAGTTCAGGAATTGGCTCATTTACGTGGAAGAACTCATTTAGATGCTGTCCGAAAAATGGAACAGGAAAATGGTGGATCTAAAATAGAAAATTTTGGTCTCAAATTCATTACAGATGTACAGGTATGTGTGCAAACATTAGCATCTTATCTTTCCATTAGTACAATATTAGGTTTTGTTTTTTTAAAAATACATTTTACATTATTTTTTGTAGTTACTTTGAATTGTAAAAGTGTATGTTTTTTTCATTTAGGCGGACAAAGTAGAACCAGGTATACGTCATGATAAAAATCGAAACAAAAAGCACTGTAAAAAACTTATGCTGAAACTAATGTCGAACGGAGAAGAATTTGAAAAGAAAGAGAAGGAACAGAGAGTAGAAAAACCATGGGGTGATCCTACATTGAAATCAAAAGTAGTCAAAAATCTTAAAGAGCTAGAGCGTTCCATCAATCTTTTTTCTGCTGGAAAGGGCTGTCTTAGTGTAGCTAATTCTATGGACAAACTCTTGGCTGATGTACGAAGAACAGTTAATAAGGTAAAATTGATATTGTAATGTACCCGCGATGTTTCTCATTTACTGAAGTATACTTTTTCAAATAGCAAATTTTAAATGTGGTTTCTATTCTTGAGGTTCTAAAAATTATAAATTTTTGTGTTTTTTTCATTAATGTGTTATAGAATAAATCCGTACAAGATGCAATGGTATCTTTACAAGCATTCAATGTTACCAGCAAAATTCTTCAATGTACAGCAGAAGATCTTCCTCCAAAGTAATTTTATCAGATTATTTTGTACTAAAATACACAATTCATCAATCAAAGTTTCATAAATTATAAACAATAAACATTATTATTGAATAATGAATGTTTTACTTTTTTTAACAGAATTTTAATCGGAGCTTGTAATTTAATCGTGGGTGCTACATATCAGCATTTAAATAATGGAATATACGTGCTTCGCAGTACCATTATTTGTAGTCTTATCAATTTAGTCGTCAATCGTTTAAATGTAAGTATTATGAATTTTTAAAATATTGTAAGCATTTAGTTTTTGTTTTACATATAATTATGATGAAAAGTATGTTCTAAAAAAATTTGTGTGGTATTCTGGAATTTGTAACAGTATACATTCTAATACGTATAATATATGATTTTTATTTATTTGTTTAGAGTTTAATACCAGATGGAAATCGTTGGCTGTCTAGTTCACCTATGGGATCAACTGAATGTAAACTTCAAGCTGATTCTGTGGCTGGTAATAATATTATTGATTATTTGTAGTTAATAACTAAATGTATACTATATTAATTAATAATATATTCAAGACCTAACCATTCAGTTTTCAGTTTATTTTTTTAAACATTGTGCATATATGTATATTCGAATAATAAATTGAGATCAACCTACTGTTGTATTTTTTGTTTTAGATTTCGCAATAGAAACGCTCTTAACGCTCTTAAGTATTTTACCGGATCCATTTGATGGTATTACTCGAAAAGATGCTGGTCTAAAGGATCCAGAAGTTTTAGAAATTATCATACGAACTCAAGATATAATTGGATATTTAGTTTCTGCAAATGTGATAGATCGACTGTCGGTATATTGTAGTGGGGTTCAAGGACCTGTTGATAGTCAACCTGGAGTTGCAAATCTATTAAAAATTTCAATAGACTTTTTGACCGCTCTCGTATGGTGTTTAACATTCTGTTTAGAAAAAAGGAGTAGTTGGAACGGAGGAAAGCGAGAATCAGATCCGACACAACTTTTAGCAACTTTAGAATCCTCAGAACTCGCTGGTAGTGTTTCCATGTCTTATGCCTTATTATTGTATCAAGGAGCTCCAACAAGACCAAGAACTAGCACTACTCTAACTACTACTTCAGGCACTGAAATATCAGATAGTATGCATTCATCTACATCTTCTTCCTCATCGTCGTCCGTTTCTTCTTCTTCTTCTTCTTCTTCTTCTTCTTCTTCTTCTGCATCAATACCACCACCGCCTGGTGTTAGAACAGCATCAGTTGTTAAATCTACTTTATGCCTTATTAATGCAATATCCAGACTTGATATTCAAGCTCTTCAAAATGTATTAGGCTCAGAAGCAGTTTCTCTGCAATTCCGTCACATTTCAAGTCAGTTATTATGGCAAGTTGTTCCACACAGAGAAGATCGTTCAATGTGGGGTCTGCTTCAAGAATTATTCATTGCCATTGGAAATTTTACAGTAAAAAATAAACATAATCAAGCCACCATTCAATCTGGACAAACTCCTACAGTTCTACAACAACTTTGTGGAGTCGCAAAAGAATTTCTCTCTGATATTAGATTATCAAGAACAATACTACCAACACTGATTGCAGCTACACATGAAAATCGTGAAAATCGTGAATTACTTGTACAAGAAGATTTTCCTGTTGACTTACTGGATGGATTTCTTGAATCAAAATTCAGTAATGCAAATGTAATTTTGAAGAGACTTGTAGCATCTCCAGCAACAGCAACATCAACGGTGAACAAATCTTCATCTGTGAACAAAAAATGACTGGAAGCATAAGTAAATGCAATACCTAGACTACGTATGTATCTATAATACTAAAATATTCAATATTATTAAACTAACAAGTAACTAATCATTCATCATCATCATAATAATTACAATACTCTAAGCGTGGGCAACATTCACGTTGTTTATAATAATAATATTATGTAGGTATGCTATTTTTTTAGGAATTGAATTCCTATAGTAATCCTGTCACTCACAGGGGGTCCTAAAATAGCTTAAAATGACGAGCAAAATCTCTTATTTTGACGATTTCGCTCTACAAAATAAGCGATTTCGGCCCAAAAGTCCCTTAAAATGACGACTTGCTTAAAATGAGCCGAACGGTACAACTCGGTCAACTTAAGCTAATTTTAACGAGCAAAATAAGCCACTTTTGTCCAAAAATGGCTTAAAATGATGAGAAAGTTCCCCGCAACTTAAGCCCTTTTTGAAAGAAAATGCCTTAATATGTCCAGAGTCCCTCATAATAAGACATTTTCTAAGAAAAGTAGCTTATTATGAAGGGATGGACATAATAAGACTTTTTCCAGGAAAAGTAGCTTATTATGAAGGGATGGAC
>JAQGBH010006071.1:0-13133 GCA_034698265.1 Sminthurinus aureus | reverse complement strand
TTCATTTACTGGTTAATTAAAGACAATTTACTGCGAATGCAAGAAGAGTGCAAAAGGGCGATAAATGATAAGGATTTCACATTAAGGAAATTTACTCATAAAACAAAAACACAAATCTCGTGTGTACACAGAAAGTAAAGTCTGAGCCTCACTTTGAACAGGAACGACAAACACGTCATTTTTACTCACTACAAACGGAATAAGGAAGACAGAAATGAAATGAGATGTGCAGCAGTTGCACAAATCAAATCAAAAACTGTACACGTGCACAAATGTATAAAATATCTTGTGCTCACTTTCAACTGCACATCAGCATCAGCATCATACCGTGAATCACCGTTGTACGTAATGAGAAAAACTTGACCTCTGACAAACAGCAAATAGAAAACAGAAGATGACATTTTACGAGTAAATCCTCCTCAAACATGCAAAACAGACATGATTTCAATTACAGAATTGTTTTGCAGTTAGTCAAGATTCATGATTATCCATACTTTTTCCTGGAAAAACAATCTGCATCCTGGATGAAATGAAAATAACAGAGAAAACTGAGAAAGATGAACATTTTACCAGTAAATCAAAATGAATCACAATTTGTCGTCAGCATTTATTCATGTGAAAAACAACACTTGAGTATAAAATCCACAAGAATAACACTGTCCTCATCATTTGACTTTTGACTTGACGTCTTGTGTAATCTTGAATCTTGGAATTTGGAATAACTGTAGAAAGTGAATAAAAAGCAGCATCATTTCATCCTTTTTGTACTTTTTTGTAGCTGGGAGGGAAATCAAAATTGGGTGATAAAAACGAATCAGTTTTTTCCAAATCTACTCTAAAAGTTAAAGATAATTCTGTGGTTTTTGCAATCTAAATAATGCTGATTAGGATTTAAATTTAAATTCCCAGGAATGGATTTGACGGCGTCGAGGTACGAGGTGTCAATTTTTGACAGTTCAGGTGAAAATCTTCCTTGTGTGGGCACGCTTATTTCGTCCTATCTCATCCTCACAGTCGCGAGTTGTCTCTACGGAAAAACCCAGAACAAGAATGAATTGACCATACGGACAAAAAGTTGGAGTGGACAAATCTCAAACTCAGTCTCAAAACGGGAGGAGGAGCAAAGCAGAAAAGTCAGTCAGATTTATTTCCATCCCGACTTTACGAATTCCAGTTCAGAAAATGATGTTGCGGTTCTTGTTCTTGATAAAAATCTGGATGTAAATCCAGATTTCGACCTCAGTTCAAAAATCATGACAATTTTTAGCATGGCAAACAAAATTGGGAACGATTCAAATCCAAGTTCAATGAGTAAGACAACTACAAAAATTTCATTAAAGAGTCAATTTATCTGTGAAAGTCATCTCAGACGTATAAATTTTCTAACATTTTGCACAGATTTTATGGGTCGTTTGTGCAGAGATGATTTTGGACTTTCCACTTTGCAAATTTCCAACCCAGTGACAGTAAAATGTCCACGTTCTGCACTGACGAGTGACAAGTTGTCTCTCATTCCTGTCGATTCCAGTAAAATAAATTCCAGTTTGAGTGATGAAGATTGTTCGGCGGCTCTTCCAGGATCCACTTTGATCTGCTACGATGCAAAGGGCGGGAAATTTATCTGCGGAATTGTCGCTGCTTCACCTCAAAATATGGAAGAAAAAGAAGGAAATGGAAAAATCTACACAAACATCACACATCATTTAAAATGGATCGAATCCATCTTTGATAAAACCAAAGAGTCAAGTAAGTTGAGAAAAATGTAAAGAGAGTAAAAACAATGGATCGATGCTTCTAATTTTTATTGTTATGCACAATAATTTATTTCGGTCTCTCTTTTTTATTGCAGGCTGTGGCGGATTCATCAATCTGGAACGGGGTCGTGAAATCTCGATCGTGTACAAAATCCCTTCGAAGGAGCGGCAACGAAACTCGATTTGTCTGTGGATTGTTTCAACAGGGCGAACGGATGCTGAAGCGTCGATTGAAGCAACCATTCTGAACGACCCGTCAGCTCAATTTAATTCCGATTCAGACGTTATTTTTGCCAATGTCGACTTCAGAATTGACAACAGCTCGTTCGACATATTGTAAGTGCACAAAATGTTAATCTGCAATCTGTATAACGATTGTGATTTAAATATTTGATGTTCAATTATAAAGCAGACAGAAAATGTCACAGAAATACTTAACTTTGATGTTTGGTGAAAAGGAATAAAGTGGGAACGAAGTACAGTTTGTTTGGCCCGTTTATGAGCGTCTACTACCGATCAAATTCCTCAGCTCCAAACGCCGGATTCCATTTGAAACTCCGAGACTCGATCACTGAAAGTGACATCACGGAGCGCCTCCATGCAAAATTGATCACGATACCCACTGCAAACTTGACTGAAGGAGAAACCCGGGAATTTTCATATCCGTCCTCCAACTTCGTCTCTGAATCTGAATCTGTTGATGGAGCTTCAACTCCAAAATACTCCAGTGACGAACGGACCTTTTTCATTCTCAAACCTCAGCAGTCTGGATCCAAAATCAGGGTCAATTTGACCTTTGTCGACACCGAAAAATACTACGACTGGCTGGAAATCAGCACTTATCGAGTTCAGCCATTCAAACTTTTCAGGTTGACCAACGAACTCAAAAATCAAAATAGAATTACTTTTCACTTGGACATGAATAAATAAAACAATTTCTGCTTCTTGTTGGATTTTTAAAACAGGTTTGATGGCAGAAACAACGGGAGCGACGAGTTTTTGGAGGGACTGGAAGACGAACCTCTGCTATTTTATTTTCATTCAGACGAAGTGGTTCAAAAACAAGGATTCAAAATCCAGTATTCTGAAATAGCGGCGCCAAAACCATGTAAATTTAAACGTATTTAATATTTAATTTTCTATTTTTAATTATTTTTGTATTTGTTTCAAGACGAATATAAAATTCCAAATATTTTTCCTAGCTTCCTGCGGCGGCTACATTCGGCTGGAGGAAGAGCATGAAATTGTGTACAAAGTTCCAGCACATCTTCGCGGTCAGAAATCCGTTTGTGCGTGGGTGGTCACCGCGGCTGAGGGCACGGCCATAAATTACACTGTTGTGAGCAACCCAAGAGCCCTTTTTCAGTCACCGGAAAGCAATTTTTTCATCATGTACAATTTCACCAAAAACGGCACGCGCAACGCAAACATGTACAAACGATCTTTCACTCAAATCACGTTTTTTCTTGTTCCTCAATGTGAGTTTTGAATCCTCTTTGATTACGCTTTGCTGCAATCTGAAACTGCTCTTGAATTTCAGATTGCCCAAAGACATGGATTCCAGATGGACTGTCGACGAGCCGTTCTTCGTCCTCTATTTCCGAACAAATTCGTTCACTCCAAACTCCGGGTTTCATATCCAGCTGAAGGAGGCGGGTCAAATCGAGGTGCAGAAGCCAGTCAAATATTTTGAGCTGAAAGGTGCTGCAACTGTTCAAGAATTCAAATACCAGCGGGCAAACAAAACAAACTCGACGAACGACGAGAGATCCGTCATCATTGTAAAACCGGGAACTCTTAACAGAAAATTGAAGCTCAAATTCTGGTACATCGACACTGACAAAAAACATGACTGGGTGGAAATTTTGACAGTGAGGTCCGTCCCAAATTCACTGCTGAGGTAATTTTTTCCTATTAAAGCTACAGATTCCTCCCAAATTCACAATTTACATCAGCATTTGAGATTTGAGATTTGAGATTTGAGGAGTGCACAGAATAATGTATAATTTTGTGGATTTTGACAGATTTTCTGGTTATGTTTTATGGCCGTGGGATTTTTTTTCTAAATACATTTTCGGTGCCCGAGCCGAGCCTTTTATTATTTATTTCCAATCGGAGGGATCAAATAAAACTTTTTCTGGTTTCGAATTCAGATATTACGAAGTAAGAAAAGAAATATTTTAATCACGCAAGTGCAGGAGCAGTACAACGTACAAAGTACAAATTTTAAAAGTAAAAGTAAAAAAATGTACAAAATAATAATTTCCTTCACAATTCGTCAAGAACCAAGAACTCAAAAACCTTTTCCTGTTTCTAATTTCCAAGTGCCAATTTAAGTGTTTAATTAAGGAACTTTTCAATTGGTGGTTGGTGATGCAAGTTTTTATGTGTCAATAAAGAATGTTAGATCGGAATAATTATTCGAGTGTCCAGTCTCGAGTTATCCTTGGTTTTTTTTCAGTGTTTTCGATCATTCCACTTAAATCAAATCAATGAGGAGTTTTCTGTAAAAAACATTTTCTCACAACACAATCAACATGGCATCAGAAACCAGCATCAGCATCATATTTTGGTCACTTTTTTCTTGTATAAAAAGCGAGACAAAAATGAAGTTTAGTCTGCATCAAGAATCAAAATAATATTACACAACTGCAGCGAGCGATTGTAGTGAAAATAAAACTTGTTCTAAATTTAGATAAAACCATCAGATTAAACATTAAAAGATGATTTACATTGATTATTCATTACATGGAAAACTGTAAGTATTTACAACTAAAAATGCACAAAAGTCAGCGTTTTCTGGTCATCAATTCTCGGTCCTGGATTTTCAGTGTCGAGGGTTTCAGCGAAAAAGCCATTATTTAGCGAATCATAAACTGATGCCGATTAAGCGATGTGTAAATTATTTAATTGATTTTTTTTATTCTGGGAAACTGCGAAAAATGTTTAATCCACTAGAAGGATAGAAAAGTGCAGATTGAGCTATTTTAAATCCTTTCCTACTAAAACAGTCGATGGTCAATTCAAATAATCCCCCTAATTTAATTCTTAATACGCTTCGCTGATAATAAAAAGCAAAATGGACTGTTTTTAATCCCATTGAATAAAAATCGGCAGCCGACAATCAACAATCCACAATCCAAAATACCTCATGAGCTTTTAATATAGCATTTTTTTCTCCAGTGTATAAAATGGTCTGCAAAAGTACTTTTAACATTCAGTTGTTACTTGATTTTGAATTTGAATTCGAATTCGTGTTCAAATTTGATCACAAGTCAAAGCTTGTGCATTTTGAATTTTAAACATTTTAGTTTTTACGGCCATTTAAGTTTTTTTAAAGTCATTAAATATTGAATTGAAATCATGGGAAAAAGTTGTAGGATTTTTGGCACACTGCTTTTGCTAAATTTCCTCGTCCTTTTTTTGACTGTGGGTGGGACAGAGGAGTCGGAATTTCGGACATGGGTTGACAACTACATAAAAACGTACACCGTTCCACAAGGAAAGGCTGTTGGGCTCGGTGTGGTTGTCGTCAATAACAATGTGAATGGCGGAGCACTTCCGTTTTATACCGGAACTTTTGGATTCAGGGACAAGGAAAAAGGCCTGCCCGTGACCGCCAGCTCACTCCATCCACTCGCATCTATTTCCAAGGTTACCGTTTCAAAATTCAATGCGGAAAAAATCTGGTTCAAAGTTTTAAGAATTTGAATCGGTACTATTTTTTGACCTCTGACCTGACCTGACCTGACCTTTTTTATCTCTTTTTTACAGAGCTTTGCATCAACGTTGATTGTCAAGATCTTGAGTGAGAAATTTCCGCAGTATGGTGAATCCGTTTTGGAGGTGCCGGTGGCAGAACTTTTGAGCTTAAATTTGAACAATCCTGTCAACTGGACTTTGGATGACCGGTAAATTTAAATTTAAATGCTAAATTCTAAATTCCCATTGACGATTTCTTGAGTTACTAAGAAAAATTAGCAGGTTAAAAATCCGAATTTTTCTTTTTTTCAAAGGTACCGAACAGAACGAGTTTCCTTTCGTGATTTACTATCGCACCGAACCTGTCTCACAGGTGACATTACTGGCGCCATCTTTGGAGCTGTTCAGACTACGGAAGAGTACATTTAGTATGTTCAGGAAATTCATTCACAAAAATACCTATAAAATACAATATAAAATGTGCAAGAACACAAGACCATTTTTTACCACACTTCTTTTAAATTGATTTCTTTTCATCTTGTTGTTGTTTTTCTATCTGTATATTTTGTATTTTGTATTTTGTAATAAATTTCAACAGCCGAACTAGATTTGAGTGGGAAGTTTGTCCCTTTAGAACTGAGTATGTTTACAATAATGCCATGTACTGTTTGGCGGGAGCACTCATCTCTCAAATTGCCGGACAATCTTTTGAGTCACTGGTAAAATTCTACAGATAAAACTGTTCAATTTTATTACTTGTTTTAATGATTAAAATAAATGTTGGTGTTGAAACTTTTTTCTATGTCAGAATTGTCATCTATAGCAATGAAATTATTTGCTTCTTGTTTTCAGATGAAAAATTTTTTGATCGAGTTGGGAATGACGGAGACGAGGATTGGGGAGATAAATCAGAGTTATGCATCCATGACAAACATGATGCAGCCGTATTATTATCCAGATGTGTCAAGTCAAGTTGTTCAAAAGGGGAACGCGAATCTTTTGAGGTTCCCTACATTTTTATATTTTCTCCTTTCTCCTTTCTACTGCACACGTCTAAAATATAGACTGTAGAATTTTGACATTTGACATTTTTCACTTTTGTGCCTTATTCTTTTTGATTTTTGATTTAATTTATCCATTATACAGACAACTTGCGGTAATTCTTCCCGCTGCCGGGATCATCTCCACCTTGAATGACATGTCAAAATACCTTAGTTTTCACATGAACGCCGGCACAGCCAATGGGAAACAGATAATTTCTCCGGTATACCAAAGCAACATGTGTAACATTTAAAGTAGAAAAACAATTCATATAAAATTAGTGCACTTTTTATTATTTTTACGCTCGTCTACTGTTTTTTGTTTTCTGCAGCAAGTTCATGGTTGGTTGACAAAAACAGGGATAGCAATTTCCAGCGACTCAACTTATGGGATGGGATTTGAACTTTTTGTCATGAAAAAAGGTACAAATTTTGGATTTTTGAATATTAAATTAAAATTGACATAAGACGTTTGTTCACACATGTTTAAATTTTGCAGGAGAATCACCATTATTGGATCACGGAGGATATTACCCGCCGTACGTTTCTCAGATGGACATTTATCCCGATTTAGGCATCTCTCTTTTCACCGCTTCCAGTGGTCAGTTCCGATATTCTCAATTCTCAATCGTCAATTGTCAATAACAATGATTTTTAAAAGTATTTTATTTCAGGTCAAATCGTCAAACATGAAAATTAAAAGCGAGTTTTTTTATCCATTTTAAGGGCCCGGAGGTGCTACTCAGGGCAACGCCATTATCCAGCTTTCCAATGCAATTCTTTCGTACTTCATGAACAGGCGTATGCATTTTTTTTGCCTTGAAATATTTTTAAAATCCTCACTTTATGATGATTTTTTACGTTTAACAGTTTCATTCAAGAAAATCTGATGTTTTTGAATGTTTTGAATTTTACAGGAAGTAGAACAACTTTAGTCCCAATTGAAATGATCCCGTACAAAGATTACAGCTCTATGACTTCTCCGGCTCAAAATCAAAATGGGGGCCCAGCTCCAAAAAATCTTGGAACTAACAATACAAATAACAATAAAACGCGGGCTGCTGTATCTCTTAAAGATCTTGTTGGATCATTCGGAGCTCCGGTTCTCGGTGGGTTGAATATTAAGCACATTGTTTCTATATATTCTATGGGAATTGGAAAATGGCAAATGACAAACTGAATGTAAATTTGTAGGTGAAATCCAAGTTTTGTTGAAGGATGCAACTGCTCAATCTCTCAAATTGACCTATGGAATTTGGGGTGCAGCGGATCTTGTACCGTTAGATAGTTCCGGTTATCTGTATAAAATCAAGTGGACCTCTGACATCCTCATGTACTTCAATGCGGAATCAGATGGCGTATCAGTGGAGAACATTCTGGAATTTGAGACAAAAAATCAGTTTCTTTGGTACAGCATCGGAGGGAACATTCGGAGATTCTGGAGAAATGCCGACTTATCATCTTGGGATGAAATCCCATGGTCAGCTGGAAGTTGCTAATTAATAATGAAACAAAAAGGCATAATTGTTCTGTACTTTCCTTGACTATTTACTAAACAATTCTGGAGCTTTCCAAACATTATTAATTTTTCGAGACTTCACACAATTCTAATTATTCCCGCCTTTTTAATTTTTAATTTTTCAAGTTTTAATTATCCATGAAAAGTTGTTGATTTCAAAAACTATAACATTTAAACAAATTTAATAAATGAAACATGGAAAATCACACATTAAAAACAGTGAAATTGTGTAACATATTTGACATTAGTAAATATTACGCCATTGGAATTTTTGACATTGTTTATATATACAAACTCTGAAATTGAAAGTTGGAAGTTGAAAGTATTTTACTTGGATGATTGGTCTAATTTTGTATTTAAGACAAGTGAAATGAATACATAATCCACAGCATACACAAAACGTAGAGCTGATTGGCTCAATTTAAGTAAATTACCCACTCATCTACAAAATCTACAATCTACAGACTACAGACACATTTACAAATTTTAATTTACTTTTCATGTTCATTTTCAAAGGAATATTAAAACACTTAATTGGTTTTGCTTGTATTTACTTGTACGTGTATTTTATATTTCTCGTCATGGTAATTTTAGGCCTTTTCTCGATTCTCGATTCTAGATTCTTGACTTGTCAAACGATTAACAATAATTTTTTCCAATTCAATTATGAAATCCAAAATCCGATGGACTGATAAAACATGTTGGTACAAAAACAATAAACAAAATAAACAATAATATTTACAGCAAACCTGTTTCAATTTTCAAGGTCCATCAAAATAATAATATTTACATGTTTTCTAAGATAAATGTACGACTGTTCAATAAATCCTCAATTATTTTAAACATCTAACTCTCTGTCACTTGCTTTTTCGGCTGCCTGTCGTCTGTGGTTGAACTCACTTCAGTGTTCCGTTCCGATAACCAAACAACAAAACACCCCAAAAATCAAGCTACAGAAACGGTTTTGAGAAAAAATTCTAGAGTCTAGAGTCTAGACACAAGACGCAAGAGTCAAAATAATCAAATAAGTTCTTTAGCTTCAAATAACATTGAATTGTCAGTTGAGAGAAAATTTACCATGAGTGCGAATCCAAAGTTTAAAAACTTTGAAAATCCCGCCACCCAAAATCATAAAAATTCAAATCAAGTGGTAAAAATTCAAAAATTGAAGCATGAAATAAGTCTAAGTGAATTGAAATACTGTCTTCAAACCATACGAATTTTGGGATGGATCCAAATTTTCCCATTTGACCTAAAACAACTCAAACTGAACAGTGGAAAATGGGACAATCCGGTCAAAGGTCAAAAAAAGGTCACTTTGGACTGGCGTGGAATATTCTAGTAGGCTTTCGTCTGCTCCTTCTCTACCTCGTGACAATTTATGAGACGATAAAAGTTGTTGATTCCAAGGATGTCTCGGACAAACTTAGTCACGTTCATCTTTTCATCCTCTATCTTTCCACCCTTGTTTTATCCTTGGCGTATCTGGAATATGTTAGTGTGATGATACTGGAGCCGACGAATCACATAATTCTCTTGAATTCACTTCTCAAGTTGATGCCGATGTCCAAAAGGTCAGGTCAAAGTCAAGGTCAACGTCAAGTTGGAGGTCATGTCAAAGGTCAAAGAGGAATTTTGCTTTCAAGCTACTCATTCAGAGAAATGTACATGCTCCTTCTCCCTTTTACCGTCTACGGCTGGCTATTCCTATTACCACTCTTGTTGATTCTGACCCCTGAATTTCCAATCCTGTTGACCTCTTTGACCTACAAGGTCATAGGTCAAAATCCATTTTATTTCTTGACCTCCTACATGATTTTCATGGCTGTGGATTTCCTGTTCTGGATCTTTATTTTATCTTTCTTCTTCTACGTCCCGTTTTTTATTGGCCTCTTCCTCTTTCGCGCCGCGGAGGAGCTAAATCATGCGCTTCACTGCGTAAAAATTCAAAATGGCGTCAATATAAAAGTCCTTTCATCTATGAAGCACATCAAACTCCTCGTCTTGCTCTTCAACCGGAATTTCTCAACCGTGGTCTACATTCGAAAATTCCTGTGCGTCTCCTGCGGAATCGCCGAGGGATTTTTTGCAATGAAACTCAGAAAGAAAAACATGGCTACTTCTGCTATATTCTTTAATGGATTCATTCAGACGATTTGCTACTTTGTAATCATGTTTGACAAGGCTCATGAAATTCCAGAAAAAATGGAGCATCTCAAAAGCATGTGGAGTCAGAACCAGTCAACTAAAAAGCATGAGGAAAGGCTCATTTTGACCAAAGTCACAAGTCAAACAGAAAAGTGGGAAATGATGATACTGAAACGGGAATTGTGGTCAATTCAACAGCTTGGGATCAAATGTGCAAATTTTTATACGATGGAAAGTTTGTCCTTGAGAAAATGGTCACTTTACTTTTAGCATTCAAGTAGCCAAAAATTTACAAAGGTCAAAGTTCAAACCGATTTAATACACAATGAAATGAATGTAAATAAAATAATCTAATAATTGTCAAAGAGTTCAAATTTTGTCTACAACTGTCGAACAATCATCATCTGTGTCCAATTACCTAAATGTATTCAAAATTTGAGCTCCCATTCCAGAATTTTCCTGGACTTTAACATGTTGCGTTTTCCAAGAACCAAGAAACAACAACAACACTTGCCCATTTAATTTTGTATAATTTGATTAAATTAGCCATGTTTCACAAGGCTTGAATTTTTAATCCCAATTTTCGTCGTTTGTTCTGTCCAAGTAACTCGTTTTATAACTTGTTTTGCATCAATTTAAAAATAACAACTTGTAATTTCTAGATTCTAGACCCTGGACTAAAACAATTTAAATTAAATATTTATTGCAATTTGAAATTGTCATGGAAAATTGTATTTTTCCCGCCAATTAACAACAAATAAATCTGAAATTGCTCAGCTCAGTTTAGAAGAAAACAAAAGCGCGCTGAAATCAATAATTTTGAATTTTGAAGACTTGTGAATATTATTTTAGATTTAAGTATGTCGAGTAAATCACAGACAACAGTCACCAAAGTAAAAAGACGAAAATCACATACTACCAAAAGAGAACCCAACAGGAAAAGCGGTGCTAGTCAAAATAGAGGATCGGACGGTGAAGTTAGTTCAAAAAAATCACACCCCTCGTTAGCACCATTCAACCCGAGTAATTTGACCATAACCCCGAGCAAAGCCTTCAACCCGGAAGAAATTCAAAGTGTTGACCATTCGGATCGTCAGTGGTCACTTTCTCAAGCCCAGCGTCAACCTTCACTTCAACTTGACACTCAATCTCACTCTCAGTCTCAATGTCCAACTACAGCACCGCCATCTACGGGGAGAAACGACGGAGAAAAGAGTAGTCAGCATAAGGGAAACAAGAGTTGGTTTTGTTGCTGTGGACAGAGGTCGTCTTTGAGGGATGAAGCGCGAGATTTGTACGTTTGTGAAATTGTAAGCTTCTTTTTTGAATACAGTACAGAATGAAACAAAATTGTGGGAAATTTTGAATTTTAAAAAAATCTGAATGGTATAATACTCATTATTATTCTGTGGTTTTAGATTTGGTCCTGTGCTTATCTTTTGTGGGCTGCTGTGATTTTTGGAGTTCTTGTGTATTTTTTGTATGTCTTGAAATTTCAAATTGAAATTTTACATAATATTAAAATCATTAAAAAACATTCCACTGATTTGGTTTTTGTGGCATTTTGAAGGTTGAGCCATGATCCGGAATACACGAGCGACCGTCTGTTGATGAGTAAATATGCAGATTTTATACTAATGCCATTTTTTACTATTTCGCCGCCATTTTGAATAATGTTTTGAATAAACTAAAATACATTAAAAACAGTTTTAATTTTGTTTAGCCCTCTGGTTTCTTCAGGGCGTATCATTGGCGGTTGATTTCATCCCTGCAATTTATGCACGACAACTTTGGAAAACGGTTAGAATCAAAATTCAAGATTCAAGGTCAATTTGAGGTCAATGTGTAGGTCAAGGTCAAATTTTTCAGAAACAATTCAAAGTTTCTCTTCTTTCTTTAGGGTTCGAGAGGGTCACTAAATTTTCACCTAGCCCTCCACATTTTCATCCTAATTTTCAACTTTGTTATAATCTGCGTATTTTTGGTCTGGACCAAAACAAAAAGGATTGTCATAACGATGGACGGAAAATCGAAAGCCGGATTGGGGGCGGGATTCGTGGCTAAAAAAGAATCTCCCGCCAATTCTTTTGTCCTCATTGTTTTTCCCGCCTTTTGGATTCGTTTTATCATACAAATTTGTACCAATCGAAGGATCAATGGTTTTCTAATGGAGGGAATGCCATTTGATGATGAAATTCCACCACCGCGAAGCTGCTGTGGACCATAATTTATTTTTTCTTCAAGCTTTAAATAACAATAGTCATACGTTTTCCGTTTTTATCAGTATTTCTTAGTTTTTTTTTTCAAGCATTTTTTGGTATTTATTTCTTTGTCAATTTATTTGTAATAAAATATTTGTAAGAAAGAAAGAATCGAGGAAAAAAGTGAACAAACGTAATTGACAAAGTTTGTGTTCTGTCATCTTTCATTTCCCATTGTAAAATTTTGTAAAGTGCATTAATCTTTTTTGTGCGGCTGACGACTCCAGTCGCAATTTTAAAATTTACTCTATTAAACCAACCCAATGGAGTTTGTACATTAAAAGTGCATGAAATACTGAAACGTCGTTTTCGAAAAGCATTTCCCTATCTTTCGTCCACAGAGGCTATTTTACATTTGCATATTTAATGCCGCTTAATAATAATATAATAAATTTTTATAAATTAATATAAAATAAATTTTTTCCCGATTTTGTCACCAACATCTCTAATTTGAACATCACATGTTATTGTGAATCCGAACTGACTGGTCGGCTCTTTGACGATCTTCATATTGGTGATGTTCCGATTTTTGAAAAAATTTTCCTTTTCTACGGCATAAACCGACGTGTTTTTTAAAAAATTTCCCATTGCCAAGGAAATTCTACTATTTTTCACTTTGTTATTTTTGTGGGTAACACGATGTTTTGATTTTGTGAGGAGAAATTTCATTTGGTCATGGGAGAACGAGTTGATGGATAATCTCTCGTTT
>JAQGBH010006070.1:0-13134 GCA_034698265.1 Sminthurinus aureus | reverse complement strand
CCATTACCATTACCATTACCATTACCATTACCATTACCATTACCATTACCATTACCATTACCATTACCATTACCATTACCATTGCCATTGCCATTGCCATTGTTCTAAGTTCTAAGTTCCAAGTATGACGGACAAGACATTGTTTTGTTGTTTAACATTTAGCTGCAAGTATGTTCAAATTCAAGTCCAAATTTAATTCCAATTCACAGTGCAGAAAACAACAATTAGTAATTAGTGGATGCGATTTGATATTTGAAATTGTATTCAATATTCAACAGGCCCGTCTTTGGACTTTGGACTTTGGATTTCGGTACCCAAGGTAAAGCAAAAACTAAGCAAAATTAGTTGGCGTCCAAATTGACGCAAAATGCAAAATGCCGCCTAAAATGAAATAAAGTGACAAATTTCCCGCACTTACTTTTTTTGGTCAAAGTACCACAAAAATCAAGAATTTGAATTTTTTTTTTCATTTTTTACACTCATAAAACCAATGCATCGATTGTAGATTTGTAGATTTGTAGATTTAATATCACCTTGTTCATTTTATTCTCGATACTCGATACTCAAATCTCAGCGTAAACACTCATTATCATTTGAAGCTTTCGCATCTCTCTCTGTCCCGCTTTATTATGACGCTGTTTCATGTATACTTGTTTAATCTTTAATCAAATGAGACTGTCTGATTTACTGATTTACTGGTAAGTGGAGAAGGAAGAAGAAGCCAAAATTTAGTCAAAAGTTCGTGTACGTTGCACAACGCACAAGGGAACAAGAGTAAGGATAAGAGACAGGAGCATCTTTTGGGACGTTTGGAAAATTACACATACAAAATACAAATGAACAAATAATAAATAACGATAATCACGAGAACAGGACATTTTACCTGTAAATCCAATTTCCTGTGTAAATAAATAGAGGAGTAAAGTTAAATTAATCATGTTAAAAGACCAATTTTCTTTTCAACTGCAAAAACGATCGTTGGATGTTGAACATTGAACTTAGACTCATCGTGGTATTTTTTCTTGGAAATTAGCTGAACAAACTGAGGATTCAGCTGACGAAAGGTAAAGTTTCATTAAAAATTAAAATTCAAAAATGCAGAAAACGGCCAATTTTGCTAATTTCCATCGCTTTCATACCAATTTTACAGCGGCTATCAAGACACTTGGCTTTTTCTCCATGAATCCGTGAGACTTGAAGCTCTGGATCTGCTCAACTTTTCCCTGGGCGTTGCAAACGGCATGAAATACCTCAAGGAAAAAAGAGGTTGAGCTGAAAACAAGTTTTTCTGATTGTTTACATTCATTTATTTGTTTGGTTTCCATGGTGACAAAAATTCCCCTTTTTTGGAAAATGTTATTAAAATAGGTGATTCACCGAGATTTGGCTGCACGAAACATACTCTTGACCCAGAATCGAGAAGTGAAAATCAGCGATTTTGTATTCAGCACAAAATTGAAGGACGACGAAACCTGCATTCACTCAAATCCGGTTTGTTTCTTTTACATTCCACAAGTTTTTATCCTTTTTTTAAGAGCAAAAAACGATTTGAATTTTAAAACGGCTTTCAGGATTTGATTCCCTGGCGTTGGTTTTCGATTGAGGCTTTGACCTTTGACAAATCAAAAACTCTCGCATGAATCCGACTCCTGGGCTTTTAGAATCCTACTGTATGAAATTTTCTCTCTGGGTCAAGATCCGTATCCCGCTTTCGACCGACTTGACCTAAATTTCGTTCAAGGGCTTCGGGATGGATATCGAATGCAAAAGCCAGAATTCGCCAACGCTGAAATGTATGTATACATAATATTTCAATTTTACACATTTTACACGCAACAACTTACGATCACCTGGTTTTTCTCATCCACTTTGTTTTTACTTTGTAATTTGTGTGTTTTTGCGGTTTGTTTTTAATCTGCAGATATGATTTAATGACCGACTGTTGGCGACACAATCCAGAAGAAAGGCCAACATTCGATGAGATTTACACGAGAATTCTCCAAATAAGCACAGAAATTGCTCTGCCCAACTTAAATTTCATCTAATCGAAAATCGAAAGTATCTAAAAGTTCGGCGTTCTGTAACCAAACCTGGACTTGTGAGTCTAAAAAGAAATTAAAACATAACTTTTTGTTTGTTTTGTAAATATAAATTATCTCTGCAGTTTTATTTCTTCATTTGTAATTGTAACTTTTAACGACATCAAAAATCAATGAAAAATATTACAAACTTCAATTTGACCATTTTTCATTCGATTTCATGTAAAGTATGACTAGCTTTTTGCACTTATGACGTACGAATTTTGCATCCTGAATATTCCATCCGTTCGCACTCCAGTTTTCCAACGTTCACTATTCAGTGAAAAATTTAAATTTACAATTTAGAATTCAAAGTTCGTCTCAAATCTCAAGTCTCAATTGTGATGCTCAATCCTCATTGCTCATGCTGCTCAGGCTCACTCCATTACATTTTTCAGGAGTGGTTTTAGTCAAATAAACAAACTTTTCAATGTAAAAAATCAATAGCCTTCCATTTCAAATTTCAAGCGCATCTGCTCCATTGATTTTCTAACGTAATCTTTTTATGCAACAAAAGATTTTTAATTTGGAACGGATGAACTTTGACTACAATTCGACCGTTAAAAATGTACGCCTTGATTTTAATCACAATTTCTTTCAAAATAGTTCTTTCCCTGGGAAACGCCATTCAATTTTCTCAAAATGGCCCTCCGATTCCGTCCCTCCGAAACCTAGATTTTGAATCAATCTTCAACGAAATTGAGAAATCAGAGTGTTGGATCCAATTTTTGGTCCAGAGTCTGCAATCTCCTGAAAATATTTTCCCTCTGTCGAAAGTGAGTCTTCCTTTGCTGATTCCTGGAGACCCACAGATTTTTGAGAGCAAGTACAAACAGAGCAACATTTCTTTCTGGCGGACGCCATCTCGCTATCTCAAATGCTACGCCAATGTTTTCCTTTTTCCTGATCCGTTGAGCTCTTCGCTGCTGTTTAACTTCGAGCGTGAACTTGAGGAGAAAACTGAGAGCTCATTCTTCTCCTACAAGTTTCACTTCAATTATCCTCAACAGTCCAGCTCTGGGCGCATAAATCCGAACCTAAATTTGTTTCTACTTGTTCGTCATGGTGACAAAAATTACGTCGAAAATGACAAGGATGATAAAACCCGAAAATTTTTGGCACCATTACTCCGAGCTGCTACAAATTCTTTGGCCCCCTCAGAATTTTTGAACTCGAGCTGGACCAGGGAAAATCTGAGTTTGTAGTGAAGACTTGTACGTACATTTGTTTGAATTTGCTACCCCAGCACCATCATGAAACCACAGATTGAATTAAAAGCCCCGGGAAATTCAGAAAAGTCTTGTTACGACGAGGTTAAAATTTTCCATCGGAATTTGCAAAAACAGTATGGATTTCAAATTAAAATGTCTAAAGAACTATTTAATTACCAAATGACCTCAGTGACCTCTAATATCAATCCTACAGATGTATTTAAAAAGAGCTCTTTTGACCAAAAAAATCCGGTAAATCTAATGAATTCGACCGTAAATTTCCTACTGGCGCCGTCTTTGAACATCTCACTGGAAGAAAACCTTTCGAAATATCAAGGTAGAGAACTTTCCCGCTATATTAGGCTCAACGATATTTCCAGTAGCAAACACTTTGACAGGACGGAACATGGCCGACTTTATTTTATAAAGAGTACTTTGCTCAAATTCATCACGGCAGATGGCGTCAGGGTGCAGAAAATGTCCATGGGCATATTTCTCACGCCATTTCAAAAGTCCGTTTGGGCCCTGCTTGCGATTTCTTTGGTGTACACGACCATCTTCATCACATTGGGAATGAGGATTGGCAGGAATTTTAAAATTCAAACTTCAATGTTTTTCATCTACAGGATTTTGCTGGATCAACCAAGAATGAGGATTCCGAAAAACATTGATTTGGAAAATCTGCGCTATTTTCGGAAAGTTCAAATAATTTTTGGCTCTTGGCTAATTTCAGGCGTATTCATAACTCAAAATTACAGGGCCATTTTACCCACTTACTATTCCCTCCCATATCCATATCAGGCATCCTGGAAATATGCCAAGGATTTCTTGAGCAGCCCGCGTGAATTCAAGATTTACTACACTCAAACGGATTTTCGGTGTGAGCCCGAGTTGAAGAATAAATTTTGGGGCTGTGACGGATTCAGCAACAGGCAAACACTTTTGAGTTACGAGGCTCCTTTTGAGCGGGAGGTGGATGACGATTGCTTGGTCAGTGAATTTAAATGTTTGGAGCACTGTGACGATGAAGATCTCAAACGGCCATTTTTAGAGACACCTTGCCGCCACCTAGCGGCGTGTCAAAAGTATGCACAAACCATGAAAATTCTGTCAAGAAGATTCATTGTCTGCTCTGAAGAACTACCCGATTTAATTGAGGATGCATTGAGTCAGCCAAATACCGTGTTGATGATGCGAGCCGAGGATTTTGAATTGATTTGGAACACATACAAACAAATCATGAAATTTCCCAATCCGAAACAAACCAGGTACACTTTTTTCACAACCAAAAAATAGAGGACGAATCATTCATGTGGAGAAATACAATTTTGATTCGGGAAGGGTTTGATTTCTACCACCCAAAAATCATGACTGATCGAATGAACATACTTTTTTCCTCTGGAATCTTTCGATTTTACGAGAAATGGGAAAAAATCCATTTTGAAAACAAGCATTTGAATGAAGCTCACCGTAAAGCAAATTCAAAACCTCGTGGTCAAATTCATCGTGTTGCCAAGAAACATGTAAAAGGTTACATTGAAGAAAACAGGGCAGAGTTCAAAATCCTATCGCTTCATGATTCCGGATTAGTTTTTGGAGTTTGGATTGTTATGCTATTTTTGTCCATTTGTTGTTTCACATTCGAACTCATAAATCCATCCAAATTTTAATGAAATCGAAAGACTCCTGTAGAAAGTATTTTAAGATGCAAATTCAAACGTTTCGAATGTGGGTTTTCAAACCTAAATAAAAGTAAGAACAAAATAATGCAAGCTTTCGTTATTAAAATGATAAGGTATAAGGTTATTAAAATTAAAATGCTATTTTTCCGTAATTTTATTTCAGTCCCATCTTTAGTTTCAAATATTCAGCAAAATCAGAAATTGAAATGTTTGAAAAGTTTTTTTCGGATTTTCATAGCGTCAATTCAAATGTGCATACATAGTTTCCATGTTTTTATTGTCCCTTTTCCAGAGTCACATTATTTTTCAGAATTTTATCATCATTGTTCCTTTCAAGAGTAAATTCTGAACTCCACATTCTGCCCTTGACAAAAAGGCGGGAACTTTAAATCACAAATGGCGCCAATTCATGAAATTCAGAATTCATGAATTTCCTCTCTCTTCAATCTTCAACATATTTTGTCCATTTTGATTTTAATTCATAATTGTTCATTATTTTACATGTACTTGTTCTATTCTAGTTCAAAGTGTAAATTAGATAAGTTTTGAAGATAAAAACTGTAACATTTCGTCGTGTAATTTTGTGTGAAGCATACACGTTTACAATTAAAATCGTCATAGTACATTCGTGATACATTTGTGTTGTCTTTGGATTTTGATTTGTGTGGATTGTAAATTGCTTTTGTAATCCAAGCTTGAAATTCAAAATGGGACGGAAGAGAAAGATTGCGAATCAAAAGAAGAATTCTCCTAGAAAGGCAAGTTAAATTTAATGAACATTGTAATTTTGTTATACTTTTTTTATATACTTTTTCTGCTCTTCGTCTAATATGTATATGTGCAGTAGAATCTACAATATATTATTATGTAGTTTGATCTTATAAATTGTAACAACAAAAGTAATTGAAAGATCCCAATGAACAACCACGAATCTACATCTCTGTATCCCAATGTAATTAGCATGTAAAAACCATGGAAATAAAAATGTAGATTCGTGGTTTTTCATGGGGATCTTTCAATTATTTTTGTTGTTACATTATTATTATTATTATTTATTATTCTGCCAATCTCAAACCAAAAATGGTTTTACATTTTCCATGTCAATTCGTTATTAAAATACTGTTGTTGTTTTTTTAACCATGATTTTCATTATTTTGTAATTTGTGTAAGCAGATCGTCAAACTTGAACCAGAGCAAGTTCCGGAGGAACATCAAAATGAGAATGAACGGGTTTTGAATCCTCTTTTCATGAGCGAGGTAAATAATTTATAATTGTGTTAAAAACAGCAATTTTGAACTGTGATTATTTTTAATTTTACAACATCATTACATAAATTAATAAATACAATATAAATAATATGATTTTGTTTATTATCATTATTGATGTTTGGATTTTTAATTTTTGTATCTTTCAGATACTACACAAGATTTTAAACAACTTGGATGTTGTCAGTTTAAAGAAATCTCGTCTAGTTTGTACACTTTGGCGATTTGAAGGTGGAAAAATCCTGCTGAACAAGTCAAATATAAAACTCCATCAAAAATCCCTTCAATTAGAAATCGTAAAAAGTCCGGAAAACGTCCCAAACAAGCTGGAAACTTTTTTGAATACAGCAAATATTGTTGCACCTTTTAATTCTTCTATAAAAGACGTGGGATATCTCAGCAGCTTGCAAAATCTTCCTCCTCTGCTTCTCGAGCGAACAAGTGCTCTTTCATTGAGTGGTCGTTCTTGGGATAATTTTGACGATAAAAAACTTGTTCAATTTCTGGAATCCTTTCCGAATCTTCAAGTCATCAATCTCAGCCAATGTTGGAGTGGAATGTATCAGCGTTTTTCGGCTGAGACTAAAAAGGGACTTTTGAAAAAACTTGGGTCTCTCAAGGAAATTAGACTGAAAAGTTTTGCTCCGGATTTTTTACTCAGTGAAGATGGAGCTGCTCTTCCGGTCAAGGAGATTCATGCGAGCATTGGAGAACACACACCACTTCAGAAAAAATATCTAGAATCGGCGTGTAACTGGCCAATTGATACTGCCTCTTTTAGCGTGGGTTATTTCGTTCTTGGGAATTTACCCCTTCTTCGTGTATTCCTGGAGAAAATATCACCGACTTTGAAACATCTGGAATTGAACTGTAATTCTGTTCCACGGTCTCTTTTGGATGAATTTCTTGCTCCATGGTCTGAAAATGCGATCATCCCTCCAACTTTGACTGGACTAGAGAGTTTAAAGCTCAACTTTGACAGCTGGATTTACAATGATTCTGCTGCTGATTTTCCATGGATTCTCTTGACTTGTGCTCTCCAGCTCCCGAATTTGAAAAAACTCTGGATAAATAAAGTATCTCAAAATTTGGAGGAGAGAATCAGTGAATGGAATAATCACCCTTTGGCTTTGGGAAGAACTTTAAAGAGTGATTCTCTGGAGGAACTGGAAATAATTCAGCCCAAGAGTGAAGGCGGTGGAATGGCAGCGGGAAGTTTGATAATCTTCTCTTGTAGTCTGTGGCCCAATTTAAAATCCTTTACTATTGAAAACCCGCCGATGGGTTTGTTGTCTGCATTTTCACTCTCCGAGTGGATTGGTCTGGAGCGACTGGATTTAAAATTTCAAAGGTTTACAAACTCTGGACTTTGGACAAAGTGGTTGACCGGAAGAGAGAATTTGCTAAAATGTGGGAATGCAGATGATTCTACTTGTACCATCAAAGATTTAAAAAGTACTTGGTTTTGTTTTCTAATTTTGTTTGAAAAATCCCTCCACTTTTTACTCTTGTGCTTTGAAACGACAATCAAAATTAATTTAACCATTTCATTTTGTTTGATATGTTAATTCTTCTTTTAGATTTGAAACATTTGGGACTTTTTGAATCTCGATTTGCGGGTTCAGTTTGCATCGCTACAGATTTTTTTGTTGAAAATAGTCTCAAGTTTATGACTCAACTTCAGTCTCTTCGTCTTAAAAATTCATGGGTAAAAATTACAAGTTAATTTCTACATTATTTTATTGTTTATTTTTTCCCAAAAAACAATTGTTTTAAATAATAATAATTAATATTATGTTGCCGTTTTTTTGTATGTCTGTAGATGTCAAAAAAAGGCAAGGAAATGTTGGAGGAGGCTCTTGGACCGAACGTCAATATTACTTTTGAAAACTGAACATTTGGATTTAACTTGAAGTGTTGACATAATAATAATTATTATTATTGTCATTATTTACTTCTGATGTACTTACAATTTGTAGAATCACATTTTTTTTTTTACGTCCTAATAACTTATAATTTTTGGGAAATCCATTCTAAATGTTTACATGCAAATATTTTTAAAATGTTAGATCAAAACTGAAGCAACATTGAGTATTGAAAATTCTTTTTGAAAAGTCCTATAATAAAATGGTTTTGTTTCTTAATTCAGAATATCGACTGGGATTCTGCGGCTACAAGTAATTTTCATCTATTGTCATTTGTCATAGTGATTAAATTCAGTTGTGAGTTTTTCCTGCTGGTTCTTTTTTATTTTTTTTCTTGAAATTCAACTTTGTTCAAAATTTAAATTCACAATGAAAGATTCAGAATAATTTTTAAGTTTACTTTTCTGTTTTCTGCATTTCTTATCATAAAATGTTAGGAAATTTAAAATGTAGACTTATGTCAGTACTTTATCTATTAACTTTATTTGTATTTATGACCACAGCTATACGGAACACCAAAAATAAATCATACCATCAGTTGGTGTTAAATCATTGTAAATAAGTAGCAACATTGTTTTCAATAATAATACATACTGCAATCATCTTTTAGGTTCTGAAAATTCAGGAAATCCTAGAAACAAGAATAACTATTAGCTACGGCCATTTTCATGAATTATGCCTCTACACAAATCTCAAGTCTACTTATGACATTCAAATAAAAAAAATTGAATAAGTAATGGAAAAAAAAGTTGTAAATTTTGGTGCGATTTATTTATTCGTTTATTTATTTATTATATTTTTCGTTGATTAAAAACGACATCAAATTTTGTCGGGTTCAAGGTCATTGCAAAAACGCCGGACACCTCTGGCACTTTGCACAAGTCAAAATCAACACCATATCGTTGAAATAAAGTGGTAGCGTACAAAAACAGTTGCTCACGAGCTAATGCTTCTCCCGGACAAACTCGTCGGCCCGTTCCAAATGCGAAAAAATGTTCATTCTTCAGTTTTTTCCCTGATTCACCGAACCATCGCTGCGGCCGGAAATTTTCCGGGTCACCCCAAATTTTGGGATCATGGTGAACTCCATACGCATTTGCAAAAATCATGGTATCCTTTTTGATGGTGTAACCATGGAAACTGACATCTACTGTGGTTTTGTGAGGCACTAAAAGTGGAACAACGGAGCTCATTCTCAGTAGTTCGTGGACAAATCCATCTGCGTACGGCATTTGGCCTCGATCTGACAAAGACGGCAGCCTCGAGTTTCCAATGACCTCATCAATTTCCTCCTGGAGTTTTAGTTGCACCTCCCGATTTCTCGCAGCAAAATAGAGCAACCAAACCAGACTTGTGTGAACCGTGTGAGTTCCAGCGCTGAAAAAGTCAGTCAAGAAGAAGGTTGCAGAGCCCTCTGTTGACAGTAAAAACATATTTTTTTAATCCAAATGTACACACCCGTATCGAAAATTCCCGCGGGATTCGGTTGTGATTTATTGTAGCAGGATTTTTGCCCAATTTTCGGCCGAAAAAAGCAGCTTACTCGCCCGAATTCGGCTTACTACCTGGAAAATCCAGGCGAAATTCTCCGAAGTCGTCAGAATTCTGGTGGTTATTCTGGCTTTTTCGGCCCAAAATTTGGCAAACATTCGGCCGAATAATCCTGCCGAATTCGGTTATCAAATTTTTATACGGCTACCATTAGAATTGTTTTCTTTTTGATGGTTGAACAGTTGATTAAATATCATGACAGTTTCTCTTTGGTATTTGACGAAAAGCTGATAGCTCCAAAACACGGCCGCCCAACATAGGAAAATGAGTGAATGGATGACCAGTTGGTCAACCATTTGGTCGAGGTTTGGTAAGAGAATGAGTTGAACCAGTCGAATTGTTCCATAAGTCCAGTGAAGAAGTTGGACGACATAGACAAAATACCAAATGTACAATTTCCACACTTTTTCTTGTCTCGAAATCCTCCCGGATTTTTCATCCACGGAAATTGGCAGAACATTCCAATCGGAGCAAAACTTGAAATAGGCAAAATTCCATCGATTTTCTATTCTCGACAACATTTTTAATGGTATAATTTTCTAGTTTCTAGTTTCTAGGATTTATGATTTGTGATTTGTGGTGTCTGTCGGTGAATGTGGAATGGCACATGACGAATGACAGGGACAAAGGAACGGGGAAAGAGAAACGTCTTGAATCTTGAATCATAAACGTTTTTACATAAACTGTTTTAGTTATTGTTTATTTTGAAATTTATATACATATATTTATTTTTATTTCATAAATATATATATAATTGTATATTATTTTACTATTATGTCTATTAATATTATACCACTTTTTAATTTATATTTTATATTGTCCAGTTTTGAAAATCATTCATTAAGTTGGATGTAAACTTTGACAATCGAATAAAGAAATCAAATCAAATCAAATCAAATCAAAGAGAGCAGGCAGCAAAGCTGATGTGTATTAACGAGCTCCGCCGAGTCCAAATTCCGTATCTGCGGAAACAAATTTTTTTTACGCGCAGAGAGAATCCAGTCGAGTTCATGGACTCCCGAAGGTTCATTCGCTTCCAGGAGAAAGATTCCCACCAAATCCAAATTTAGACATTGGATAATTTTTCTATTGTTGACAACGGTGGACTCATTTTTTGTTATAACTATTACCGGAGCCATGACTTTCTGCTTGCTGAATCAACTTTTATTTTTTCAAAAATGTGACGCCACATTTGCCTCATTCCAACAAAATCAAATTTTCAGGTTACAATTGCATTCACAACTTTTTGGAAATAATTAATTCACTCAATTTTTTAAACAGATCATACTACATATACAACCTAGATTGTATCAGTTTAAATAAAAACATTAGTGATCATGCCTAACTTTTGCAAGGAAATTGTAATTTTTTTTGTTTCATTCTTTGCAGGAATACAATCGAGATGCCACGGGCTCGTATGGTTGAAAAGATCCTACAAGAAATGCAGAGTCATTTTCTATACCTTCGCCTCTTCAATCGAGCCTACTCTTTCATAATCTTTACATTTAAACAAATGGCTCTTTTTGTGGTTATATTTAGCGCCTTCTTCGCCATCCGCTACAACATCGAATATCCGCTAACATCCATTTTTGCCGCCTACTGCCATTTTATGGGCATGTTTGTCTACTCGCTCATCTATGAAAGAGCCTTCACAATCCCTGAAAATTGGAGAAAGGTCAAAAGTCAACTAAGAGTCAGCGCCATCTTGTCTACCATCAAGAAATATCCTGTTGCAGGGAAAGCGGGGCAATTTCAGAAGGAAATTCAGCGCATACCGGAAATCGGAGTGAAAGTCGGTGATTTTCACATGTTGGAAAGAGAAAGCACACCGAATTTCATTATGTTTGTTGTCGAAAATGTAGCGGGATTTCTGATTACGTTTCGCTAGATCCAAAATGAAAAATACAATACGTAAAAATTCCCCTTCTATGGTTTGATGTGTTGAATACGTTCAGTAGAAATAAGAGTCTATGGTTCCTCTTGAAATAAGTCAAAGTAAAAAGCATACATAATATTACCATCATATTTACATTATATTATGCATATTAGTTTACAATATAAGTTAGCATAAGCAAGGAGTTAAAGGGTTGTGGTGCCTTTCCCTGTTGTTAAGTTAAAGATTGAATAATAAGTGAAGTTATGTGGATAACTTTCTATTATTCTGTATACTATAATACATATAATAATATCATAACATATTACATATTACTATACACAGAAAAAAAAGAAATAACGAACAGAGTTTTTTAATAAATCGAAAATCGACACTTCGTGACGATTTTATATCGCCTTGACAGCATAAATGCTTAAGGCTCCGGAAGCGAAGCTGAATAACCGTATCCTGCCAGTCGCAATCAGATTTATGAACAGCTATTCCGTATGTACTAAAAGGACCCAAACAGAACCTGATTTTGTCCCGATTTTGTCCCGATTTGTCCCGATTTTGCCCTGATTGTCCTTGTGGTCCTAAACATGTTCCAAAGTTGACCTGATTTTGTCCCGATTTTGTCCCGATTTTGTATAGGGGGTAGGGGAATGATTTTGTTTAAGTGCATGTTTGTTCATATTTATATGTATGAGACCATTTATGTACATATGTATTTGTATGTAAATACAACGTTGTATGTATTGGCAATGGGTCGACGCTAAGCGCACTCGATGTGCACGGACGGACAGACAGCACGAATGCAATAGTCAGCTTCGCTTCCTAAAAACGAATAACACAGAACAGAAAGAACTAGGTAATGAAATCAGTGTCGGTGCTGACTCGGATTAGTGAACCGTACCGACTCAGTTTCACCTCTAAAGTACCCAATAAAAAATCTAAATCGCGGCTACGCACGATTGTAAACCTCGCTTTATGAATGCTTCATCGCGAGAGGGTAGCGCAGAGCGCGTGCAAAACCAACATAATATTAAGTCTACCAAACAAACATCCACCAGCTTTTATTTAGCTTTGGTACATATATCCTGGAAGAATCCATCTAATTTTCCATTAACGGAGCCACCTTTTTCGATATCCTTGATTTTGTCATCTTTTTAGATGTCCTTGAATTTGTCCTCTGTTTAGATATCCTTGATTTTGTCCTCTTTTTAGATGTCCTTGAATTTGTCCTCTGTTTAGATATCCTTGAATTTGTCCTCTTTTTAGATGTCCTTGAATTAGTCCTCTGTTTAGATATCCTTGAATTTGTCCTCCTTTTAGATGTCCTTGAATTTGTCCTCTGTTTAGATATCCTTCATTTTGTCCCGTTTTTTTCCCGATTTGTCCCGATTTTGTTCCGACTTTGTCCCGATTTTGTCCCGATTTGTCCCGATTTTGTCCCGATTTTGTCCCGATTTTATCCCGATTTTGTCCCGATTTGTCCCGATTTTGCCCTGATTGTCCTTGTGGTCCTAAACATGTTCCAAAGTTGACCTG